>SNQJ01S0049458.1:2885-20807 GCA_010110895.2 Picea sitchensis | reverse complement strand
GGACCAATTACCTCATGGAGCAAGAGTCTTCTCCGATGCAAGTCCAAGCCGATGGTGATGGAAACTGTCGCTGCTGACAGGACAAGTCTGGCGAAGAAGAAGAAGGATGGGCCCTCCAGGGCTATGCTCAGGTCAATCTTGCTCTCGATACTCCATGTCTAGGACCTGTGGGCCTCGAGACATGATCTCCTAGTTGTCCCTAGATATCGGGGATAACAGGGATCAATGCCAAGAAAGTAGAGTTTAATCCTCCACAAATCTTACCTTTTAAACACGAATCCTCCACCATCTCGAGAAGGTCACCACACACAAGATCAAAGAAAAAAATAAAAAACACAAAAGTCCACCCATCAGGACCTGGGCTTCTCTCCTTTTTAAAATTTTCCAAGACTGCTTTTATTTCCATCAAAGTGACCGGACTGAAAAGAGAAACCTCTTCCACCTCAGTGACCATTTTAGGATAAAGACTAAAGATACCAATTACCTCATTTAGATATGGTTTACTTTGGCTTTGAAGAACTGTTCAAAATAATTAATCACATCCTCTTTGATCGCATCATGGTCCGATAGAATGACACCATTATCTTTTGAAATTTCCCAGACATGCTTACGATTTCTGTTAAAACTGGCCAATTTATCGAAAAAAGAAGTGTTTGAATCACCGCTCTTTATCCACGTAGCTCTACTACACAATCTCCAAAAGTTTTATTCCTCACAAAGATGAGAATTTCTGCAAACTTCCAACTCATGAAGGTACCTATTCTCTTCATAGGATAAAGAGGTTTCCGCAGATTTTGCTATGAGCATTTCTATCTCCGTCTCCAGGTTACCCATTAAAAGTTTATCCTTTGCCTTTGTCTCTCTTAACCAAAGTTTTGTCTGCGATTTAAGAAGTTTGAGTTTCCTAACCAAACGTTGATGTACATTTCCTTCCCGCAGAAAACAAGGATCCAACCAAACTCTGTGAACCAAACTAACGAAATCGGGCTTATGTAACCACTGATCATTAAATTTAAAGGGAAAAACTTTATAATTTAGAGAGCTATCCAGTTGTAAGAAGATGGGAGCATGATCATATACAAAAGGATATGCCACCCAAGATCTTGATAAACTAGCCAGAGATAACAGTCTTTCAGAAATAAAATACCTGTCAAGTCTTCTAGCAATTGCTTCAGTACCAGAATGATCGTTTTGCCAGGTAGGAACCAGTTTGGTCGGCCTGACATCCACCAGTTGCTTTGAAGTAAAAAGTTCTCTGAAGAAAGCTTCAGTCAGCCTAGGCATGAAGGAGCCTCCCCAGTTTTCTTCAGATGAAACAATGAAATTTAGGTCACCGACAAGGATGAGATTTGGAGTGAACAGAATACCACTATCAGATAAGGAAGACCAAAATTGTTTACGGTCTTTACAAGGACCGTAAACATTCAGAAGCACCAACTCTTGTTTTGAAACTAAGCATCGACCAACTAAAATAATACCCCCAATTGTCAGGAAAGGGGCCAAGTCAAAACAGCACGGGTCCCAAGCAACCAACAATCCTCCTGAATTTCCAATAGCGTTTATAGCAGACGAGAGCCAAGAAGGGTGAATTTTATACAGGAAATCTCTAGCTTTATGTTCGTCTGAGAGAGCCTCTTGAAAAAAAACAATATCAAGTCGGGAGCGATCAAACAACCGACGAATAGACACAACTTTGAGGGTGCCTCCCATCCCTCGAATATTCAATGAGACCATTAACATCACTTGGTCCTCGCCACAACCTTCAATGCTCTAAGGGCCCTTCCATCCTGTGAAAGATTAACAAGAACAACAGAGTTGGGGTCTGCAACCAACTATTTTTTTTCTGGAACTACGCGTCTTTAAAGGGGAAATCTCTGAGCCAATACCCCTTGACCAAGCGAAAGTCTTACTTCCATTGACGACCTGGTGAGAAGAAGAGGTGCTAGGCATCTCTGCAGGAACTATAACTTCCTTTCCGCGAAAGATTGGTAACAAAAGCACTATTTCAGAGTCCTTTGGAATGGGAGATAAGGTATTAAGTAAGAAAGAGAGACTGGAGTCAACAACCTCAGCCTCCCTGTAGCCTGGTAAGCAAGGAGAGGAGTCCATCAGTTCCGAGGGACGGGACGGAGAGCTTGGATGTCGGGTCGGGGACAAGATAGGAGACAGGCTCGATAAGGTAGGGGTAGGAGGCTTCAGACAGGTTTCCAGAATTGAGGATCTGGGAGAAGAAAGCACGTCCACTTGTACATTGTGTGGGAAAGGAGGGGGAGGATCAGTAGAGCCAAGTTCCAGGGGAGAAGCACCAACTTCAATAAAAGAAGCATTTGAACTAGTAGAAGAAAGAATCCATGATGAGTTATCTAACGCTTCCTTCTCTCCAAGAGACAAGGATTTGTAAAAGAAAGGGAAATGTGTTTTGAGTTTTCCAGAAAAAGACTCGTTAATCTCCAATTCAGAAGAGGAAGAACGACCCATCTCAGTCTCCAAAAATTTTAAGGAGGAATCTTCTATCATATAATCTGGAGGGTTTAAACGAAGTTCAAACTCTTCAGACGATTCATAACAGACCTTCCCCGGGTACTCACGACGGAGGTGACCCGTTTTGCGGCAACGGTTGCACCAGAAAGGCAAACCAAGATAGTCCAGAGATTGTGAAATCTTGCGCCCTCTCCATTCGATCTTGAGCATTTCAGGAAGGCCCCCGAAAAGATCCATTTCGACAAGGACTCTGCCCATCTTTCTCTCATGGCCGACAAGAGACTTAGATTCTAGAGCAATGAACCTTCCCAGAGCATCGCCAATGGCACGCAGGGTGCCTTCATTCCAGAGATACAAGGGAAGACCCGGTAGCAACACCCAAAGATGTTTGTGCTGAAAAAAGTCAGTTTCAGGGTTAAAGGCTATTCTCCAACACTTTAACATGAGACTACTTCCCCCAAATATCCACAGAGAGATCAGTAGGAGAGTAACATCCTCTGGCGTCTTACAGATAAAACTAAGCCACCCTTTTTTGAGATAGAGAATGTCTGGCGAATAACCAAGAAGAGGAGTCCAATGGATGGTAACTTAATCCTCTAAAGGTTGGTTACTCAGTAGTCTATAAGAAATTCTACCCACAAGCCCACAAAGCACCAATCTGCAGGTATCTTCAAAGCCCACATCCTTTCCTAGCACCATACTTTTTGACTTCCTATTAGCTTTCCACAACTTTCGACGGGAGGAAGTAGGTTGACCCAGAGTTGCAGGAGGCTTGTGACTCCTCTGGGAAGATAGGAAGTTTAGATCGCCAGGGGGAGCAACAACAGAAGAAGGCTCTGTTCTTTGGGCTTCAGAAGGAGTCGAACCAATCACAGAGGAACTGACTACTTTTTGAGGGGGAGATGAAGGACAATGAGGTGAAAACATGGGTAAAGTAGACCGCTCAGTAAAAGAATGATGCTCAAAATGAATATTCTCCAGCGAGTCAATCTTGTCAAGGAGCCTTACTTGCCTCCAGGTAACTTCATCAGTAGGACTCATGAGATTTTTTAAATTACTATCCAATATGTTATCGAAGTTGGTCCCCATCCAGGCCCACCAAAATTGTCCAGCAATAGCACAAAACACTAACAGGGTCACAGAGTCCAAAGGAGAAGTTGGATCAGATCTTTACTCCCGAGGACGATCTCACCACTCTCCAGACGCCAGAAAAAGCCTGCACTAATGGACAAAACCAGGAAACCAAGGGACAATAAGACAAGAAGAAAAAGAGAAACACTAGAAAACAGTTCCAGCGTTAAAAAAGATAGTAAACACGATCAGTGAAAAAATCATTGTCGGAACTCAAGTGAAGTCAGATCCCGAGCCATCAACTCAGAACGAAGACCAAACACTGGAGAGAACAGGGATCAGGTTCAAAAAATCCCACCTAAAAACCCCTGGTTCAAAAACCTCCATGATTCCCAATTTCTTCTTGAACACTTGCATAGGTTCATTCTTGTGACCTCTTAAAAGAAAACATATATATTCACTAACTTATTGTAAACCACACTTAAACTTGTTAAATATTCACAAGTAATTTCATGGCTCCCAAAGGCAAGTACATTTGTATTGTTTGTTTGTCATCCATGTGACATCTCTTTTAATTCTTTCATAACCGATTCTCTGATTCTTGCAACGGGTCGTGAGGTTGAATGCTTCGAGTCTATCATAATATTAAAATATGTTGCTACATCTATTTAAGATCTAGTACGCAATCATAAGTTATTTTGGCATGGGAATTATAAAATATATAATCAGAACATCTTTGCAGCCGTTAATTTATTACATAAAAAATCATTATGGAGGAAGATTCCAAGTTCATTGGATGATAACATGCCCAGCATGGGTGATTTTGGACTCTTTTTTCTAGATAACGACATCGAATGTGGTCCTTTGTCTAACACTCCCGCAATATATTTTGTAATGATCCCATGAACTTATTTTGTAAAAGCAATACACTTTTTTTTATTGATCCAAATGATACTCAATTAATGCTCATATAATGTGATGAATTTTGGTTCATATGTAAAAGTTGATGAGGGTTTTATTATTTGGATTACAATATTTCACTAGGTATCATTGATAAATACTATGACCTTTGAATTTGTATAAATAAATATAGTTTTATATACATGTTGATTAAATAAATGTGTTAATGATTTGAATTGTTTATTGTATCATGGCCAGACATAATGTATGAGTAGATATATTGCTTTCTTGTGTGGGGATTTTGGGCTAATTAATTTTTAGAACACTAATTAGTCGTTTGTTTTGGTTTGATGTTTGTTGGTGGATAATTTGGAGTTGCCTTTGGAAAATTACTCATAAAATTTTATTTTTTTAGATAATTGATGCAATAATATTAATTACTAATTATAATCTCATCGACTTATTCAAGCTTAGATAAAGCCAAAAAATTTCACTAAATATTTGAACTACTAATTAGTTACTAAATTAGGTATTTATTGAGAATATATAATGAATAATTATTCATTTATTTGACAATATTCAATGAAAGAAAAATCAAATTCCCTAAGGTTAAAGAACATGTATACTTATTTTAAGAATGCCCCTTATCTAGATCAACATTGGAGTAAATGCACCAAGTAGGTGAAGGTGAACTAATTCTCCCAAGCCACTGAAGGTGAAGACGATGTCATGATATGGGTAATTGAGAGGAGGGAAGAAACTTCATCTTAGCATGGATGGTCGGGTGATGGGGTCTATGCAACTGTTACTAATAATGACAAGATTTTTGGAAGCTTCGAGCACTATGTGAATTCAAAATATTGGACTCAGATTAATATATTAATGATTAAAAATCTTAAATCAATATCCTATATACTTATAATATTAGCTACCATTCCATTTGAATCGCTAAAATAATGGACTTCAACGAAGCTCTAAAATAATGGACTTCAACGAAGCTCTGAATCACTAAAATATTAAACAATTTCCACAAAGCTCTGATAATTAAAATAAACAAATCAAAGGAATGATAATATTAACATTACCAATGGCTATGACTTAGTAGAGTGTAGCATACAAAGCATAATGACATGTCAAGTGCACCGTCAATGCTTCCGACTAGAACAAACGTCGTGTGAAGGCCATCGATAGCTGGGGATTTTTCTCTTCGCATGGCCAATATGTTGTAATCTGAACAATTTTCACTCTTATCATGCTACCAACTTATCAACACATGAAACTGAGTCTCATCGCTTTGATTCCTTTGCCCAACAAGAAGAGCCTCCAAGCTCCAGTAAGTTGCCTCTCCTACAATCATTTCCTTTTGGTTACCATTTCTACAATTATACCAATCTTGATGTTGGTTAGCAAAAATAATACAAAAGTACTCGATCACGATCATAAGGAACCGGATCAAGAGCATGAAGGTATAGGTCTCGATCTTGGAATGGAAGGTATGTAGGGAAAAATGCTAGCTCTATTGCATAAGGAGGTGGTAGATCTAGTGTTGTTCCTATCTATGTTTATCTTGCTCTTATCTTTGTTTTTATTATTTCTTGGTCAACAGAAATAAGGTTTGTTGTTGGCCCACAAATATGTCTGGTGTACAATCATAACAATGGATAATGAAGGGTTACAAGTTAGATTGCAATTACATACATACAAATTATGAAGGTCACCCAAGTATCCATTAGCAACATTTTTTGTGTTTCCGAAGCTAGTAACTCTCATGTCTCATGCATTAAGATTAGTTTTAGAGGTCTTAGTTGGTTTCACACTAAGCTTAATTCTACATATCTTAATTGGTTTTGGTGTCGTGTTCGCTTGAAACATATTTCCTCTGTCACAATTGGCAAGGACTTGCTTCCCTTTGGATCTCCCTTGTTTGATGTGAGAACGATATCCAAACATGGTTAGGTTATCAATTTTGTAGACAAGGGGTTCATATTTGAGCACATTTATAAAGCAAGGATCATATTGGTCAACTATGAAGTTAACATTGAATTAAATTAATTAAGATAAAGCTAACATAGAAGTTGTATACTTTTAAATTAAATTGAATTTAAAAAAAAAACTTTTGTCTTTTCTTAGATTATGATAAACACACACACACACACATTATTAGTTAATTAGAGCATGATTTCATATCTAATTTGACTATGGTTGACCAAATTTGACCATGTTTGACCATTTAGACTATGTAAGACCACATTTTACCATTCTTGACCCTGTAGGCTATAGTTGACTCTGGTTGAACATGGTTGAAAATATTTGACAATGGTGACCTTATTTCCCATGTTGACCATGGTTGACTATGGTTGACCATGGTTGATGATGATTGCCCATGGTTTCCTATGTTTAACCATGGTTGATGATGATTGCCCATGGTTTCCTATGTTTGACCATGCTTGGCTATGGTTTCCCATGGTTGCCTATGTTTGACCATGGTTGAGTTTTCTTGACTAGGGTAGACCATGGTGAATGTTGATCATGTTGACTATGATTGACTACATTTCACCACATTTGACCATGTAGGCTATGTATTACCATGTTTGACTATGGCTGCCCATGAAAGGCTATAGTTGTCTATAGTTGTCCATGGTTATGAACATTTGATAATGGTGACCATGTTTCCCATGTTGACCATGGTTGACTATTGTTGTCCATGGTTGACTATGATTTCCCATGGTTGTCTATGTTTGACCATGTTTGACTATGGTTTCTCATGGTTTCCTATGTTTGACCATGGTTGATCGTGTTTGACTATGTATCATCATGGTTGATTATGGTTGACCATGCAAGACTATGTTTGACTATGGTTGACCACAATTGATCATATTGACTATGTTGACCATTTTTTAACACATATTTGATGATATTGACTACGGTTGACCATGTTTGACCACATTTGACCATGTGGACCATGGTCAACTATGGAAGACCATGTGAACCATGGTTGAATATAGTTCACCATGATTGTCCACATTTAGCTATAGTTAAATGATATAGACTATGGTTGACCATGGCTGAGTTTAGTTAACTATGTAAGACTATAGTTGACTATGTTTGACTATAATTGTTTATGATTCACTATGGTTGGCCATATGTTTAGTTCAAAATCACCAAATTCAACCCCTGTCTCAAAAAGTGGTGCTACCGGTAGCGCCATTTTTGGGGAGAGTGGTTAAAATTTTAACTTGTTCGAAATCATGACCTTGACAACCAATAGCATTGTGGAAAATTGATCCTCGAATCAAAAGTTGGTGGTACTAATAACAACAATTTTATTTTTCAAGTCAAAATTATGACCTAATTGAAAATGTGTCCTTAACCACTGGTACCACCGCAAATAAAAAATCTAAAAATGGCTCCTAAGTTGAAATGTGGTATTACTTAAAAAATATTATTATTATTATTATTTGTATAAAATTTCCATTAAAAAATAAATAAATTCGAATTTAAAAAAAAATTAAGGAAAAAAAATATTTTTTATTTTTAATAAAAAAAATTATTATTTTTTTTTTATTTTTAAGGAAAAAAATAAAAACCAACCCTTCCAAAAACATGAAATTAAAAATAATAATTATAATTGATTTTAAGAAAATGTTTAAAAATACTAAAAATTTAAAAGAAACTTTGAAAAAATTCACTTAAAAACCCAAAATATAAATAACAAAACCTTTAAAATTACTAAATTAAAATTATAATAATAATAATATTGGTCATGAACGAATGATCGTTTTGCAACCTGCTAGATTATACCTATGAACTACTCTTTGTTCCCTTTAATGGCAACCATCGCAAGGGGTGGCGTTGCCCCCTCCTTCCAGATTGTGGTGGTCGATAGCAGTCAACCACCACACCTTCGCCCCCCCGCCCCCCCCGATTTATGACCTTCGCGGATGGTGAGAACCTCTAAAACCCCGAACCCCATGGAAGAAGAACATTCAAGATATCCCACGCCTTCTCCCAAATTGGTTATCCAGCAGGATCAAAACCCAAAGACCCCAACGAGACGTCAGTGCTCGAATTGAATCTACCCTGGGCTTTGTTTGACCATAGAAAGTGATAAGATCATCCAATCAATAGGGGTTCAATACAGATGGAAACCATGAGCTGGAAAGGGGTATAAGCAAGGTTGTACCATAAGTACGAGCTCATACTTCTAACTAATCCAGATGGCTCCTGGTAAGTATTGGTAAATTATGCGTTTTTGGGAAATGACAGTGTTGGCAGCAACAAATGGCATACATGTGCATTTGGCAATGACACTACTGGAAGAAACAACCAACATACATGTGAATTACATGCATGTTGATAACCATGTGCCACCTACCTACATCTCGCATTCACTGACATGTATCTCAAATCCTCAATGTAAAAATAACTAAACAATATATCTACATATATTATATATAAGGACATGATTTCCCTTTAAAAATCAATTGTCTATTGTATGTTTTATATAAATTTGTCTTGCCCTAAAATAATAATTCAAATTAATATATTAAAATATGTGTTGTTATTAATTACAAAATAATAATCTCGATATATAATAGCTCTATTATATAATTAATGGACTATGCTTCAAACATTGTTTTCACTATAAGCTACTAGGGCCTTATTTAGTAGTGTAGATAATTTTATCAACTCAAGAGGATAAATGTTGATAACCTCAATCTTACAGACTAGTAAAATTTATTGCACCTAGAGTAGCTAGGTGCTCTAGATGGGGATATTTTGTTACTCTAGGTTTATTTTAGATAACATTATATCAAGAAAAATTAAAGTCAATTCAATTAAACAAAATAAATAAATAATAAAAATAAAAATAAATTCGACTCAATTAAACAAAATAAATAAATAATAAAAATAAAAATAAAGTCGATTCAATTAAAAATAATAATTACAACATATTTACATATTAGAGACATATATATAGTGCTTACTTACATATGTATATGACAACATCTAAAATATCAATAAAAAAATTTAGATCTTGAGAAATTTGATCCCTCTCTATGCTTGATAGATCTGGATTTAAGATGCATCTATGCTAATATTAGTATATTGAAAACATAGATGTAAGAGATTATTTTAATCATTCAAAAATAAAATCAATGTTACACATAGTAAAATATATTAAAATTTATATATTATATTGAGAATAGATATATGAGAGATTATTTTAATTACTCAGAAGTTTAATTTTGAATATAGAAGAACCATTCTGTTAATATAAATTTTATGTATAAATGATAATTTTTTAGGCTCGTTTGCTTATTTTGAATGTTGATACCCACAACCACACCATGATCTAACCCTTAGCATTATATAATGAAACTGTATGTCATTTCAAGTTTTTGCGGAAGCCAAAAGCATGATGAAAAATACTACACCTAACTCAGTGATCACTAGCTCTTTATGAACCATGAATTCACATATCTTATGTCTGGTATCAGTCCTCTCACACCCTTCATGGACATAAATTTTTTGATACATTTGAACATAAGCTCTGGCAATGTTAGTTATGAAGTTCCCATAATCCCAAGAATTCAGAAGGATCAATGGTAAGAAAACACAACCTGTAAGTTCATATAAATATCTGACAAGGTTAGTTATGAAGTTCTCATGATCCCAAGAATTTTGAAGGATCAGCTCTGACAATGTGAGTTATGAAGTTTTCACAATCCCAAGAATTCGAAAGGATCTATGGTAAGAAAACACAACCTGTAAGTTCATATAAATATCTGACAAGGTCAGTTATGAAGTTCTCATAATCCTAAGAATTTTGAAGGATCGATGGTAAGAGAACACAACTTGTAAGTTCATATAAATTCGTTGGATTATAGTAATTATTTAGTTCTTAATTTCTCATTGATAGATGAGGTTATGGTAAATTGTACATATATCATGTCAATTTAAAGTAAATTGTTGTATCTAATCATCCACATATATGCAGTTAATTTGGGTACCATTCAGATGCGCAGTTCGTAAGGAAACTAGGCATCTGAGGTACGATTGCACTAATATCAAATTGAAATAGTCGCATGTTTGGGATGTTGAGGATAGTGATGTTGAGCCGCTTATAAAACATGTTGCGACATTCTTTGATGTTGTGAAATGGTCTGATTCCCTACCTACTTCGGGTCTAGATAGCGATGATGGAATCAGTAAGTCTTGTAACCATGTTCAATCGTTAATTCTACGCTACCTGTTAGTTATTTATCTTGGAGTAAGGCTTAGGGAAGGAGATTCACATGGTAGAGACTGAACCTAAGGAGAGGTTAAAGACTGGTGGGATTTATGTCTTAGAAGATTTGTCGAAGAGGATAAGGGGTCGTTGGAGGAAGGGTGATAGGGTAGATTCCATAGGATCGCCTCTCAGGTTTGGGAGGGTAGTGGAAGTGGAGGGTATAGGAATCTATTTGGAAAGGGGTACCCCTGCACTTTCGGGGTTAAATGAGGGTCATATATGTGTTTTGGTGGAGGGGGGGGGAACCTCTAGGAATGGAGGCTCTTTGTGCTTAGCGGGTAAAGACAACCCTTTTGAGGAGAGGAATGTCGCTTTGTCTGGGGGTGTGGAATTTGGTTCTCTGTCTTGGGATGGACATACTGAGGGGATATTTGAGGGTAAATTATTCGTTGTAAATTATTTTTCTTCACTAAACTCTGGTCTCGGGAAGGTAAAGATCGATGGTAGTATGGTTTGTGCATTGCCTCCCATGGAAACCGATATTGATAATTTGTCTGTGGGATTTGAGGGGAGGGTTGAGTATCCTCTGGAAAATACACAAGACATGGAAGTAGGGTTTTCAAACTCATAGAGTGAAAATTATTTACAGGACCCAAGTGCACTCTCTGAGATAGATGATTCGATTATAAACTTTATATCATCTTATAGAGATATACTTAATCATTCATCTTTGCTGATTTTTGTTGGGGGGGAACCTATCCCAAATATTTTAGCAAAGAATGGGAAGGGGGAGACTATTAGGTGTGAGCCTTCTCACACCTCGAGGGGAGAAGCTTCCTTATTGAAGGGAGAAGTGCATGGAGGCCTGGAGAAAGACTTCTCTCCATTAAAAACTAGAAGTGAGAGGAAATTAGTGTAAGAGAAATAAAATTGTGTTACCCCTAGTGTTATGATGAGTGAAGGACCAAGGGCGCTTAGAGCACAAAAATCCATGGAAAGAGTTAGAAAATGATAGTTGTTACTCTGAATGTTAGGGGAGTGGGGGGCACCTCGAAGTATTTATCCCTCAAAAGGTTCTTAGATTCAGAAAAACCGGATGTTTTGCTAATCCAAGAAACTATGGTCTGTGAATAAAAAGCGAGAGAATTGTTTGTGAAGTTACTTCCTAATTGGTATTTATTTGGAGTGGATTCTATAGGACTTTCTAGAGGACTGTTAATTGCCTGGAATCCAAGAAAGGTTGATTGTTATGCTTTCTTGACTCCTGCATGGATATTGTTGGATGGAGTTGTTAAAGATCTAAATAAAAGGATGAAAGTGTTAAACTGTTATGGTCTTTATGCTGAAAGAGAGGTGTTTTGAGAAAACATTAAAAGGGATGGGCTTCTCAAAGAACAAAATCTGATATTGGGGGGAGACCTAAATTTTACTACTTCAAATAGAGAATTGTGGGGAGCCCATGTTAGAGAGGATCCTTTACAACTCTATTTCAACCAGTTGTTACAAGTTGAGGGTCTGGTGGATGTTGAGCCTTTAAAGCTTCTCCCTAATTGGTGAAATGGCAGAGGAGGTCAGAATTAGATTTCTAAGAGATTGGACCATTTTTTTTTTATCTCAGAGGATCTAGCATTGCCAGGGTTAAGATACAGAACTTTACTTTGTAATACAAAGATTTATGATCATATGTCAATGATTCTGCATTTGGAAAAAGATATAGGACAGATTGGCTACCTTTTTAAATTTAACTCAGATTGGCTTGAAGAACAATAGTTTGTAAATTTAGTGAGAGCAAGATGGAATGGCATGTTGGGGAATCAGATTTTAAATCGTATGGATTCTTTGGTAAAAAAGATAAAGTTACTTAAGTCTTTGGTAATAAATTCAGAAAGAAGGAAAAAACTAGCAGCAAAGGAAGAATTGGTAAAGATTGAAATGGAATTGGATACATTGTACACTAATTCTCCAGAGGGTTTTGAGGAGGAATACAATTTGTTGATACTAGAAAAAGAAAAAAGGAAAATGGTCCTTTTGAGACAGGAGGAGGAGACATGGAGGCAAAAGAGTAGGTTAAACCGGTTGGCTTCAAGAGACAGGAATACTAAGTTCTTCCATGCCTATGCCAACTCCAGAAAATAGATCAATATTATTTGGGATATTACCAAGGAAGATGGAACTGTGATCAATTGTAATCAAGAACTACATAAGGAAGCAGTTGGTTTTTCTCAAAATATCTTCAAGGCACAGGAGAATCTCTATATTTATGATCAGTTAGTAGTCTTAAGAAATTATCCTAGAATGTTCTCGAAGGAAGGACACGGAGTGGTTGATCCAGTAAATTTAGCAAAAATATTGTCTACACTAAAAGGTTTTAGTGCTTCAAAACGTCTTGGGTCGGATGGCTGGACTGTAGAATTTTTTCTGGCTTTTTTTTACCTTTTGGGAAATGATATTTTGGAGATGGTTGAAGAGACCAGGAGAAAAGGTAGGGTTAGTGGTGCTTTGAATGCTACTTTTCTTGACCTCATACCTAAGAGTGATAAACCAAAATCCTTTGGGGGTTTAGACCTATTTCCTTATGTAATTTGGTGTATAAGATCATTACCAAGATTATTGCATCTAGATATAAATCCTGCCTATATTTTGGAATTTCTAAAGAACAATTTGGCTTTCTAGAGGAAAGACAAATTACTGATGCCATAGGTGTAGTACAGGTAGTTTTACACAGTATCAAGGTAAAAAATATTAAAGCCTTGGTTCTAAAACTGGATCTGATAAAGGCCTATGATAGAGTGGATTGGGGGTTTCTTGGACTTGTTTTGCTTCAAGTGGGATTAAGTCTAGAATCTATAGACTGGATTTTAGGGTGTGTGACTTCTGCAAATTTTGTTGTGTTGATAAATGGTAGGCCTACTAGTTTCTTTAAGAGTAAAAGGGGATTAAGGCAAGGGTGTCCTTTATCTCCTTTACTTTTCCTTTTGCTGGTAGAAGGGCTAAGTAGATCCATACAAGAGAAAGTTAGGGAAAATAATATAGAAAGAGTACATGTGGCAAGAGGCTTAAGTATTACCCATCTGATGTTTGTGGACGATGTCATTCTATTTGGGAGTGGAAACATTTCTGAATGGGAAGTTTTTAAGGATGTGATGGATTTGTTCTGCAAGGTGACAAGGATGGATTTTAGTCCACAAAATTCATCTTTCCTTGAAGCAGGTTGGAAAGCTAAGGACCTGGCTCTGTTGAAGGAGTTAATGCCCTTTGAGGTAAAACCAGTAGATGATGGTTTTAAGTATCTTGGGTGTTTTTTAAAACCCAATTGCTACACAAAGGCTGACTGAAAATGGCTGGAGAATAAATTTGAAAAAAATATATCAAATTGGACCCATAGATGGCTTACTTTAAGGGGAAGGGTGACACTTGTAAAAGTTGTACTCGAAATCATTCATGTGTATTGGATTTCTATGGAAAATATACCTAAAGGTATACTCAACAATATCAGAAAGAGAATGTTTAGCTTCTTGTGGACTGGAAAAAATCTAAAAGAAGGGATGCATCTGATCAGTTGGAAAAAAATTGCAAAACCTAAAAAGGATGGTGGTTGTGGTATTAAAAATACCTTTTCTTTTGGAAAAGCCTTAGCGGAAAAAATCTTGTGGAGGTGTCTCACGATACCTGTTCTTTGGCATGAGGTGATAATTAAAATAAACATCAAGAAGAAAATTGTCATTGAGTGGTTCATAGAAGGAAAGAAAAATTGGAATGGAGCTTCAAATATATGGAGAGCACTTATCTCTTATTTAACTATATTAACTTATTGGTTGGTGTGGAAACTTGGAAATGTGAGGGACATTAGA
The DNA here is from genome assembly GCA_010110895.2 of Picea sitchensis. Classification (NCBI taxonomy): domain Eukaryota; kingdom Viridiplantae; phylum Streptophyta; class Pinopsida; order Pinales; family Pinaceae; genus Picea; species Picea sitchensis. The sequence continues at coordinate 6,269 of SNQJ01S0049458.1, read as the reverse complement.
ATTGGAGTTGATCCAATGGTTGGGTCTCATACTTACTACAAGTTGTCAAGGAATCTTATTTATGTTATGAAGGCAAAAGGTATAGAATATCTGGCACAAGTGAGGATATGTAACATGTAGAACACAAGATATACTAGCTAGAAAAAGGATGAGATGTTGGGGCTGGTTGGGGAACAAAGAGAGGAATGGAACAATTTTATAAAGGGGCTTGTAGGTTCGGGGTTTTATCTAAATAGTGATAAAGACACCTTATTATGGTCTTGGGATACAAAAGGTGGACACGTAAGTGAAAAACAAGCTTATGAATTTCAAATGTTGGAGACTGTGGAGGTGGAACCAAATTATTGGTATGTAGATCTTTGGACTTGGAAACTCCCACTAAAAGTCAAACTTTTTATATGGCTTATGCTTGAATAGAGAATTCTTACCTGGGAGATGTTGATCAAAAAAGGTTTCAATGGGGCTAGCAGATGTGTTCTTTGTGGGATTGATGAGGAAAATGTGCATCATCTCTTTGTGGATTGTAGTTTTACCAAAGATATATGGGTTAAAATTATCAAGGATTTAAAACTAACGATTTGCTGGGAGGGTGAACAGATTGTTGGATGCTTTCAAAATTGGATCAGAAAGGAAGTAAGTTGGAAAGAACTCCCATGTTTCATTTGTTGGGAGGTTTGGAAGCATAGGAATCTGGTTGTCTTTGAGGACCACCTGTCGAATCTGATTAGAGTTTGCAATAGAATTTGGGAGAAATAAAAAGGTCAACTTCTTCTAAGTTATGCAGTGTAGAAAGGCCTTCTTTACTTGATTGGGATTTGGCAGTGGGATTTTCTAACGGTGCTTCACAAGACAAGGGGTAAAAATGTGGGGCCGGAGTTGTATTAAAATGTCATATTGAAGGCACTTTCAGAATAAGGATGAATTGTGGTAGAGGAACTAACACTAGGGGTGAACTACTTTCTTTGTAGTGCATCTTATATTTTTCTTTCTTTAAAAAGATAACAAGGTTATAGGTGGTGAGTGACTCCAAAGTTATTATTGATTGGTTTTCTAATGATAACAATCTTCAGGTGGTCTCTCTTCAGTCTTGGATATAGAAAATTTGTGCGTTGAGCGGGAATTTTCAACAGTTAAAAGAACAACATATATACAGAGTTTTTAACAAGGAAGCGGACCAGCTATCAAAGGAAGCTCTAGCACTGAACAACGACGGATTATATGTTGCAGGGGACAGTGAAGAAGGTTAAGAAAACTTTGAAAGACTTCTCATCTGATAAAGTTTTTAGATGCAAGGGTGATGGATTTGTTTCTATTTTGTTGTATGGAAATAGTATAGTAAAACAGAGGAGTTATCCATGTAAGGAATATGTATCTTATGCCTTTTTGGAGCAAAATATTTTTGTGATCATAACTTTTTTATATAGCTTTGTTTAAAAGGGATTTGAAATCATTGTTTATGAAGACAGATATTGTATAAGAACTTTTTATATTTTACTAATATAAGTATTTTTTCCTACTGAAAAAAAAAATGATAGACATCTCTTAACTTATCGGCCTACAATATATTAAAACCCCCTTTATAACTATTTAAATAGTACTTTTCATATTAAAACAGGGTGATTCCTTTATAACAACATATATACATTAATGCTCGAAAACGTAGATTACAAAGAGATTTGTTTATAGGCATTATTTAATTGTTCTATGTTTTGGTCAATTTTTTTGGAATCTTGCAACAAAATCTGGATGACAATGCAATTTTATGTTGTTTAAATTGCATTTCTGAATGCCTAAATGGATTTTGCATGTTGAAAAACTTTTGAAACACTCCTATTATACAGTCTTAACCACTCAAATATGCAGATCCAATAAATTTTAACAAAATTACAAGTAAAAATAAACAAAAAAATATCCCTCAAAAAGACCAAAACCTAACAAATTTATACTATGTCCTTGTTTATACAAATTACGTTTAGGGTTGAGCATGTATTTATATACTTTATATAAAAGTTATCTTTCGTTATTTCATGTGCTTCATAATTGGCTAAGTATTATAAGCTCAGGTCCTTAGGAATCTATTTTTATTAAGTATTTAATAGTGATTCAAATTGATAATAATATTAAAAAATATTTTTCAAAGATATTATAATTTTAACTAAATGTAAATATAAGAAATTATACATTGTTTTCATGAAAGTTCGGCCTCAACCAAACAAACTTTAATTAGCCACATATGAGTGCATGGTATGACAATTCAATGATTATTTATTATCTTGCTACTAACAAGAAGCGTACATTTATTATGGTTCTGAATGCCATGTGCATGTCATTGTTAAACTAAACGCCATGTGCACACCATTTGCTTTTAGCAGAGGATCGACAGAGAATCCCCAAATGGCTGGATGGGCACAAGTATTACCGGGTGGAAAGAGCCAAATTAAACCAAAAGAAAGCCTCTTATGTGGCTCTTTTCACCTCATTCCCTTTGTATTAAATTCTACTTCATCTACTTAATCAGAATTTGGAACTAAATTATTATAAACTAATTAAATATAGGTTTTGTCTAGTTGAAATAGTTTTTTTCGTCGAAATTTAGCAATATAAATTTGTACAAATCACTATTTTTTGTTGTTTAAAATCCATTTTTGAATGTAGAAATGGATTCAGAATCCTAAAAAACCCCTAGAGCACTTAGATTATACAGAAATAGTCACTCAAATCCGCAGATCTAACAATTTTTCGTCAGATTTCAGACAAATGTCCCTGCAAAATATCATCGGAAAAGAGTCATTTCGTAGAACTTTTAAACTACGAAATTAAATATATAGTTGAGATTTTGGAAGGAGAATCTGTAAGACAGACAAAATAGTAAGATGAGGACTCCATGCAGGTTTACTCACATGCATCCCTTGTGTCTAATTCTATAGATTTGTTCATGCATGATAATTTGTTTGGTTTGGTGTCCAGAAAAAGTTGGTTTTGGTGTTTCTAGGAGATGACATGTTGGGTTGAAAACATATTTCCTCTATCAGAATTGGCATAGATATGTTTCACTTTGCAGCTTCACTTGTTTGGTTTCTAGTTGGAAGAGGCATGCTGCTCTTTGCAACTTCACTTATTTGTCTTGATTCTAGACCAGCTACCTTGCCATTGTCTTTCATTTTTTCACAATTTGTTTGAAGGGAAATGATAATGACATGATTAAAAAATAGGATGATCCAGGTGGATCTCGGTGGCCACCCACCTTTTCCAACTGGCTCAAAACAATTTTCTGGCAATTTTGGCAATTTACTATTTTTAGTAGGTTTTAACTTCCGAGGCCATTTTGAGGGCCCAAATGAAGGTTTTTCAAGATATAGGTTCTCAATGATAACTGAAGGCGTG
>SNQJ01S0049457.1:70019-85896 GCA_010110895.2 Picea sitchensis | reverse complement strand
TCTGTCCCTCACTCTCTTTTTCTTCCCCTCTCCCCCTCTCACACTCTCTTTCTTCCTCTCTTTGTATCCCCTCTCCCTACATCACAAGAAAATAAATGGCCTTGACCTAGACATTTCAATACCTAGACCTAAACCTAGACATATCAAGACCTAGACATGGAAAGAACTGGGGAATGACCTAGACCTATACGATGACCATGACATAGACCTAGACCACGACATAAAGCTAGATCTCAATTTATACGATGACCTAGATCTTGACATAGACCATGACCTATACCAAGACATAGAGCTAGAGCTAGATTTAGATGATGACCTAGATCTTGACGTAGACCATGACGTAGATCCCCCTAAATTACTCTAAGCCTATGCATAACTTATACTCAACCCTTAACCCCCTCTACAATCAAGCCTTGAGTGCACTATGCATATACCTTTTGTACAACCCTTGCACCCACATCACCCACATCTTTGTGCTATAACCATTGCTTTATCCTTGAAAACACTTTCAATCCTAACCCCTTAGGCCTTATTTGTCTCTCCTATGAATCCTACAATAAAATTCCCTATAAATATGAGCCCTTCAGCACTAACATTTTTTAACTCTGGCTCCCTTGTTCTATATTTCCTTGTATTATAGATTATAATTCTATTATTTCTTTGTATTTCATATTAAACACATGGTACTACTACATCTTTCATTTTAGGCATGCAAAATATCCAATCCAATTTACATAATGGATTCTCACAGCTCTAGATATTAAAATAGCTCCCAAGACTCTAGTTTCATGCAACTCATTATGGAGTAGATGCAAGAATGACAAGAATAATTTCATATCTCAATTAAGTAGCTTATTTCCAAGTGACAAAAACTAAACAAGTTTCAAGATAAGATGGTGAAGACATGATGTCCATGTTCGAATAGAAAATGAGAATACAAAAACACACTCTATAATACCCTATGTCAACAACTATTTCCTTAGATACATGTCATACTTAATCTATTCCCATTGCTTGGAATTTATTCAAGTTGGACACCAAGTTACATGTCCCAAAATTTAGCGAAGGTCTTAATGGATATAAGTTAGATTTATGTGTCCATAGTCTTGAGGATTACTTCAAGGCCCAATTCAAATTCATAGATGCTTAGATGATTTTTGTTTCAAAAGTACACATGGAAAATTAGGGCCGAGCCAATGGGAAAACCCATAACCCTAGCATATAAAATCCAATCATAGATAATAGTACTAAGATGACTTCGAGGCTACTTCTTAGAAGTGGTTCTAGTTGTCAAAGTAAAAATATCTTATGTTGGATTAGTGGGTACAACTTAAATAAATATTTGGACAAAGAATCCAAATATTCATTGAGGGATTCAATAACCTCTCCATCAAGATTAGGAATAGGGCTCAAAGGACCATTTTATATCAAATTGATTTGAGTTTTGTTCCCAAAATTGGAAAAGAGTTTGAACTTTTCAGCTAGCTTCCAAGTTCAAAGTTAACTTGTTGAAGGATAATTAGTTCATCAAGAAATCTTCACATCCCTCTTATAAAAGGGTTTCTTCCTCTTCTCTCTCACTTATTATTGGTCCCAATTAGTATTTTAAAAATTGCCTAGTTTGGTCAGTTCAATCCTAAAGGATGATGGACCTACCATTGAATAGTGTACTAACCATATCAAATTGGGTGGTTCAATATAGAACCAATAAGATCAACCAATTCAATTATCTTCACTTTTAATTGGCTTGGTCCCACCCACAACAAAAAAATGGAATAATAAAACCCAAAAACAAAAACAAAAAACCATAAACCCTCCCCCAAACCCTAAAACAATATATATAACCCTAAAATCGCGTACAACTTAAATAAATATTTGGACAAAGAATCCAAATATTCATTGAGGGATTCAATAACCTCTCCATCAAGATTAGGAATAGGGCTCAAAGGACCATTTTATATCAAATTGATTTGAGTTTTGTTCCCAAAATTGGAAAAGAGTTTGAACTTTTCAGCTAGCTTCCAAGTTCAAAGTTAACTTGTTGAAGGATAATTAGTTCATCAAGAAATCTTCACATCCCTCTTATAAAAGGGAAGCTCTTCCTCTTCTCTCTCACTTATTATTGGTCCCAATTAGTATTTTAAAAATTGCCTAGTTTGGTCAGTTCAATCCTAAAGGATGATGGACCTACCATTGAATAGTGTACTAACCATATCAAATTGGGTGGTTCAATATAGAACCAATAAGATCCACCAATTCAATTATCTTCACTTTTAATTGGTCATCCCACCTAAATGCCAGAGCCAATAAAAACCCAAAACAAAACAAAACCATAAACCTCCCCCAAAACCCTAAAACACAATATATATATAACCCTAAAATTCCAAACATGAATATGGTATATATATATATATATAGGCAGGTATATATATATATATATATATATATATTCTAGGGCTCCTAAGAGAATATTTTATCTCAGGAGTTATAATCAAAAGTTGCACTAATAGTCTCTTGATTGGAACCAATGTTTTAAAAGTCACAATTTGACTCAAAATTGTTCTAGGGTAATATTCCTATTTATATTTTATGCATTTGTAGTCCATTCATTGATTGAGTCAATGACCAGCCCATTTGATTCTTCGGGTCTCTAATTCCCTCAACCAATTTTGAGTCAAATTCTAACTTTAAAAACATTGGTTCCAATCAAGAGACCACTAGTGAAACTTTTGATAATAGCCATGAGAATAAGAAATATTTCTCTTATCATAGGCACCTTGGTCCTTCTAATGATAAATATCGTTCTTTGTAGTCCAAAGGGGTGAGGGCTCTTCATTTTTCTCGTTAAAAAACATTAGGTAATCAAATAGGATTACATTGAGGAACACCACTAGGATTTTATGTCAACAATCCCAACTCCTCCAACCTTCCACTAGTTCTCATGGAAAAGAATTGTATTGACAACAAGAGGGAAGATTTCTTCATTCACTATTTCCATATCAAGTAGAAATTCACATAATTAATCATGGAAAATTCTAGCCAATAGTGTTGATAAATAAGACTTGGAAACCCTAGTTCCATAGATGTTGAGATCACAAAATATAGAGTAGATTGAACATAACCAAACAAATAACCCAAATACCTTCCAATAAAAGAAAAAAATAACACTAAAACAATGCATTGGAGTTATCAATTAATGTGCTAGAAGGAGAAAGGTTAAGTGCACAAGTGAAAGGGAAAACAACTAAAGAACTAGAGTGCACCAATACTATATATGGGTGCATGTAGGATCAAAGACTTTACTATTAGAGAGACTTACCTCAATGATAAAAATTATGAAATACAAATGAAAGTTGAGTGTAGTTATACCACTCAAGTAAGTAGGCAATCCTCGCAGGAGGGATATGGGCTCACATTTGTAGGGGCACACTCCCCAAGAGGGTCATTGAGCCTACATATCAAAATTGACTAGGTTGGATTTAACCACACCTAGTATTGCAATAAAAGAATATAGTATGGCCTTAGCCATGATTATAGGTACACTAATGATACATATGAATGGGTTGTGGCGATATGTACAAATTAAACTAATAATTCCAACACCCTCCTTGCATTGAACATAGGGGCCACAAAGAGAAGTCATTATAATACAAGATTTACTTCCCCCCCTTACTACAGAGCAAGGGGCTACATCAACCCCCCTGAACACCATTTTCCCCACACCAACATGGTTCCACAACTTAGTGAAGGTGGCCTCTGGTAAATTATTGTGAAGTTGATTTTGGTGAGTTGGACTGTCGAAAATGACCAAGTGTAGCGCATCCAGAGTAAGCCAACATCCTAAAGAGAAATTTCCATATAACATGTTGATTTATTGAAGGTACAAAGAGTGTGTGAAATTTTCCTTGAGGCTAAAGCATTTGAAGATAGTACATATAATAGAGATCAACATCATAAGGTGAAAAGTAGAGATCTACTATAATAGATTGACTCCTTAGTGGAATAATTTGTGAGATAAGATAAGATAAGGTTATTTTATTAATGTCCAACAAGTGACCATAAACAAGTCAAAGGGATTTCTAGGTGTTGATATTATGGTAGCAATATTCTGGGAAGCAAGAAGAAACCATAAAGCATTGAACACAACCCTAGAAGACAAGTCGGCTCAAGGAAATATTTAATATTAAGTATTTAGCCTCCAAAATGAGAAGTCGGCCGAGACAACTCAAGAAAAATAGTATAAATACAGACAACTCAGGAAAAAAATTATAAATACATGCAGTTAGATCTCATTTGGTACACAAAACTCGAAATTGCAGCAGTGAAGAAATGTGCACTAGAGAAACTGGGTAAGTGCGCAAGTCTAGGGAGTAGTTGTAGCTGCTGCTACTGCAAATCTGTATCCTTAGTTTAGGCTCATAATTTCTATTAGTTATGGTTTGGACTTTCTCATCAGTCTTGGTTATCTTTTCTTGATGCATTAGCCTTTGTTGGCTATTGGTTTTCTTCTGGAATCATTCTCTGTCAAGGTTAAGGTGCTCTAGGGTGGCTTCAGACTATGGTTGGGTGACAATATTGTTATATTGTCTATGGTTAAACGATAACATATATTATTTATAATAGGTTATGGGCCCACACTATCTTCAGATAGTCTAACCGCTAGAATATAGTTGCGAGGATTTGCTCAGTTACAGTTGCAGTTGCAGCCAATTTTTGTTGGAGCAATGAAACCCTAACCCTCTTGTTGAGGCACCTTAAGTGAAGATATTGACCTAATTTTTGGATATCCTAGTGCACCCTAGCCTAGCGCACCTCCTGGTACTCTCCATAAACTAAGACATCAAGTTTGAGCTTTTGGTCAAAGTAAAAGGTTGACCAAGTCAAAGTAGTTATGACCTACACTATGAAGTCAAAAAACAAGTTAGAAGGAGATTATAACCTTAGAGCGTGGAAGACAATGATTGACCTCATCCTTATCAAGAATAAAGTGTTGGATATCGTGAAAGTTAAGATCGTGGAACCATAGTTTGAAGAAGGAAAAGAGAAGGAACCTCATAACGTTGCAATTATGGAGAAGTTCAAAACCAATGACATCAATGCCATGAGTATCATAGTGGACTCTATAAAATACCACTTGATGCCCTACATATCCCATATTGACTCATCTAAGAAGATGTGTGATGCCCTAACAAACCTCTTCTCAGTCTGAAACATTGGACAAGTAATGAGTCTGATGAATGAGCTTCGTGACATGAAAATGAATGATTATGAAAGCATAACATCATACCTTAGAAATCATTTCAGAGAAGGAACTTGTAAATATAGTACTCCTTATAATACCTTAATTTTCAGAGATCTTCTATATTAGGGTTGATTACATCCTTAGAAATCATTTCAGATATATTCTATATTAGGGTTGCTTACATCCTTATAATACCTTAATTTTCTTTTTTCCTCTAACACTTTATCATGCCACATTTTCTCCTTAAATTTTGATTTGACAATTTTTTTGAATAGTATATTTATGCAAAATTGTGTCCTCCATGATTCCCCAATAATTTAGGGAAGAAGGAGCATCTTTGTGCCATCCTCAATTGAATGGATGGTGGTTATGATAAGATTTTATATATAATTGAATTATATATATATATCATTTTGTTATTATTATTTTTAATTATAGTAATAAGTTAACACAACAATATTAAGCTCAATTCAACTTAACTTGATCTTCCTATATGATTATCAAGTTAAGCGAACTTATAATAGCATTTTTGAGTTCATCAACCAAATGAACACTAACGTTTACAATTTTTTTATCTATTAACATCATCGAGTTATGAGAGTTTCTTGAAAGACATTTGTTATGAGGATCCCTCTTCACCCAACTTTCATGTCCGACCTAGGTTCAAAGATTGTGGTAGAATACACAGCATGAGGCCTCATGTGTTATAAATCAAGTATTGTGGTAGAAATCAAGTATTGTTGTATTTCTCTATTTCTGGCAATTTTCATGAGTGTTTCATCGTAATATATCTTCTTTCATTTCATTCCAAACACAATCCAGATCAGTGGTATTATAGCAGGCTACTCTTGATCATTTTCTAGCACATGTCCCCGACGAGGTCCGAGTATAGCCAGTTGGGTCTCAAGTTTTTCTCTCTTGAAGACAATCACTATCGCACTCCCAAGAAACCCTTGATGGTGGCAGAAAAGAAAGACGACGGAGTAGAATATTCTATTAACCTATTGCTTGAGAAAGATCTCGAGCGACAGAGGGACAAAATGATGGAGAATTTTTCACACATCCTTCAACGCATGCCGATAGCAATAGGTGCATCTTGATCAAGCGACCATTTTGGAGGAACCTCTCCCTTCAAGGTACAAGTTAATTTTGATATTCCCATATTTGAAGGTCAAATAGATGCAGATTCCCTAGAAAAATGGTTAAATATATTAGAAGGTTATTTCTCTGTTCAAAATTTTTTGACAGGGAAAATATCACCTTCGCACTCCTCAAGGCTCTCCCCCATGCCAAACATTGGTGGGAAACTTACTGGGAGAAAAGTTCCACAGAGGAATCTGGAATATATGGGGTCGAGCCCACTTAGGATTGTTTTGTGGATGCGGTCAAAGAACAATACTATCTTGTTGATAACTATGAAGACCACTACATGAGATGGACCACACTGTGGTGAGATAAGAGACAAACAATGTTAGAGTTCACAAATAATTTCCATACCTTGCACACCAAGCTGGGTAATAAAGACTTTGAGTGATATATGGTTCTGAAATACCATGGGGCTATACATAGGTACATCCAAACCAAAATGAATTTCCTAAAAATCTCATCATTAGGAGCTGTCTATCGATATGTTGTCAAAATCAAGAAGAAATTTAGGCACCAGAACAAAGGGGAATTCGGGTCTCCAAATATGCTACAACCAAAGCATGGTAAGGACGACCTTAACCAATAACCTCCAGAAAACCAATCCAAGATACATGACAAGAAGGGTAAAGGAAAGACAAAGAATGACACTAGGAAGTGTTGTGACTTCCACAAAATCCCTTGGCATGACACCGATGAGTGTTGTTCGAAACAGTCATTGGTGTCCGAGGTCAAAGACATGGAGTCAAATCCTGATTTGAAATTTGATCCAAAGAATATTGAAAACAGACAGATCATTGACACAGACCCCACTGCCCCTGTCGCGACCACAACAATTCAACTAAAAGAATCAGTAGACCCTGAAGAGGGGGAGCGCCTCTTCCATTCACAGATGTGGGTGAAGGGGACCCCTTTGCATTTCATTATTGATAATAAAAACCATAAGAACCTCATCTCAGATAAGGATGTCAAACAATTGGGGTTGTCGACAACACCACATCTGCAACCATACAACATCGGTTGGCTTCACCAAGGACGAGATCTCTATGTCAGCCAACAATATCGCCTATCCTATGGAATCCAAGCCTTCAAGGATGAGGTAATATGTGATGTTTCCCCTCTTGATGTCTGTGATGTGGTTTTGGGCCAACCATATATGTGGAGACATCATGTTTTCTATGAGTCTAGACCCCGTAGTGTCATTATTTCTTTGGGAGGTAAGCCCTACAGGATACCAAAAGTAGTTTTGACTAATGCTCCACCAAAACAGTGCCACAAGGTAATCTCTCATACTACAAAATTCATCCTCTTCACATGTTGTTCAAAAGATGCACAGAAGACGACTACAACCATTGCAGCCTCAACACCTTCTATCCAGCAAAAACATATTGTTTCTTCACCTACAATGGTGCCTACACAATGCCCTGTCAAACCAAGAGACAACGGATTGGGGGAGCATATTCAACCATGCCAGCAACAGGATGGTGATAGTCTTCCACAGACCAAGCAACATAACTTCTCCAACAAAGCACGTATCTCACCAAGATTCAAATTCAGAAAATGCTTTCCTTTCTTCCTTGGGCACTCAACGCAATGGAGACCATTTATTCCCAAGGGGGGAGGATTGATCCAAGTGGATATTGGTGGCCACCCACCTATTCCAACTGGCTCCTTTTGTCAGTTTTTAGTACATTATGTTCTTTTGTACTTTCTTGTAATTGTGGGTTCTATACTTTTGGGGCTGTCTGAAGCCCTACACATATTCCAATGTATAATAGTGGCCTCCCACCTAATCCAACTAGATTATTTTGTATTTTTTCATGTTGACACATCTTGTTTTACTTCTAGGGCCGTTATGGGCCCCTAAACAGTGGTTTTTTGGCTCGCCACAGTCAAACTGTAGACATAGTCAAAGTTTGATGGATGAATGTGTAGTTCTCTGAAAGACCTATCCAACGGGCTATCATGCGCCTAAAATGAAGATTGTATGCAAAAGTTACAATCTCGAGAATTTAATGTACTAACTTACCCAAACGGGGCCCACATGACTTTTGGCATTTCATCTCCTAGGGTTAGGTTTTTGGATGTCTATGGTTTTGGAATTCCCTTTTAACATAAAAAGGCCTTCAGAGCCTCATTGTAATCATCTTCTTGCAAATGAGAGTATCTGTCACATCTCTTCTCAAAGATAAAACTGCCACCATTCTAGAGAGTTTTTCACTTTGTATTTTTATAGTCTCTTACAATTCTTTCATTAATAGAAATCAAGTATTGTTGTATTTCTCTATTTCTGGAAATTTTCATGAGTGTTTCATCGTAATATCTTTGCTTTCATTTCGTTCCAAACATAATCTGGATCAGGACCTTAGGAACTTGACCATTGTTAAGAAAGGAAAAAAAAGGAATTGAGCTCTGAATGAATCTTATAGGTATCATGGACCATGGAGAAGGATTCAAATTACCATAGACCCCTATAAGAGGGATTTTTGGCCTCCAGGAAGAATATGATTTCTATTATAATGCCTTGGACAAGAGGGATGGGTTTTAAGTCTTTGCCAATAGGCGGAGATGGAAAATGAAGCCCTTAATCCCTACATGAAGCTTCTAGGGACCAAGGACCATGAATAAGGTCAAAACCACAAAAGTTCTCTATATAGGAGATAATTGTCCTTAAAGTGGGATATGGGCGTCAATATGAGGTTTTGTGCACTAGGGATGGGTCTCATACCATGATTATGGGAGGAATTGAGGGAATTATTCCCTAAATTAATATTATTGAGTTAATAGACTATGATCAAAGCCTTGAACCATAACATAAACCCACTCAAGTGTAACTTTGGCGTACAATTGAGATATGGATGCAATTGAGATTTTTTGTGTAGTAAGGATGGCCCTCAAGGACTTGACCATAGTCAAGGGAGTAAAATAAGGGAATTATGCCATAAATGGATCTCCATGTCCAATTGGCCATGAAAATGATCTCAAACCACAACACAAGTCCTTTAAAGGTGATATTTGGCCTCCATGTGGAAGATGGGTACCATTAGGACCTAAATGAATATTTTAAGGCTCATGGTCCACAAATGAGTGTTTAATTCACTACAAAGGCTCTTTAGAGGGGATATTTCACCTTTGATTAGGATATGAGTGCCATTAGGAGGTTTTGTGCACTAAGGATTGGTATCAAGGTCTTGATCGTGGTAAGGAGAATAAATAAAGGGCCTCAAGTCCTATATAAATATTTTAAGGATCTATTCCATGAATGTGGCCTCAAAACACCACATAGGCCTTCCAAAAGGGATCTTTGACCTTCAAGTAGGATATGGCTATCTATATGATGTTTTTCATAGTAAGGATGGACATTGGAATCTTGATTATGGTCAAGCAAGAAAAAAAGACCATATGACCTAAATTAACCTTCCAAGGCTTATGGAAGAAAAGGAGGTATTGAACCACTTCACATCATTTAAAAGGGATATTTAGCGACCTAGTGGGATACATACTCCATTAGGATATTTTAGTCACCAAGGATGGGTTCCAAGGCCTTGACTATGGTCATATGGGAATCATTAAAAGGTTTTCCACAATAGATAGTTCTTCAAAAACTACCCATTGTCCAAGGATAAAACCCAATGCCATAAGTACTAAAATATGCTTTTATGGTTCATGGACCATGCATAGGGTCTAAAACCACCACAATAGCCTTGCAAAAGGAATCTTTACCCCAAAAGTATAATATGGACACTATTAAGAGATTAGGCACACTAGTGATTGGTATTACGACCCTAACCATGGCCCAAGGATAACTACTAGGTTCTAAAAGATAATTTTAGGGTTCGTGGTCATATGTACCACCTTTGTATTTCTTGCTATCATTCCAAGTAATGACAATGTTGTTAGCATCCAAGCCACTCAAAATTATGAATAACCTATTTGTAGGAATCTTCATCTTCTCCATGCACATTACATAGATAGAGTAAGGGATTGATACTTTACATTATAATTATAAAAGCATGATGTATTGGCATAATTTAATCCCTTAATCATTATATTATATTAATCTATTATGGAAATGTTAAGTGGTTGTCACTGATATGTTAGTAGTTGTCCTTGGACCATTATTAGGGCCTTGATATGAATCAGTAGTGTGTAAAACCTTGTAATGGTGTCAATATTATACTTATAGGCTAAATATTCCACTTATAGGGCTTATGTACCCTATGAATGGTCCATGAAGCATAAGTCAAAATTATATCAAATATGAAATAATAATATAAATCATTATTTATATATAGATATTTTGTATTTTTTTCATCAAATACTAATATAAATTCTTATTTATGATGATGGTGATGATTAACGTTTACTAAGAGGGTAAGTGATTATTTGTCATTCACTATGGAGTTGGTAGGAATTTGTTCGTATCTTAGCAATGCTTATTTTTTTCTTTATACTTGACAAAACAAAATAATTTTGATCTTCTAGATTAGGGTTGATTACATCCTTATACTTATAATACCTTGATTTTCTTTTTTGCTCTAACACTTTATCACACCACATTTTCTCCATAAATTTTGATTTGACAATTTTTTTTAATAATATCTTTATGCAAATGGTGTCTTCCATGATTCCCTAATAGTTTAGAAAAGAAGAAGCATCTTTATGCCATCCTCACTTAAGTCTATTAAATCTATAATGATTATGATTAAATTTTATATATAATTAAATATAATTTTTATATTATTATTCTTAATTACATTAATAAATTATAACACATAAAGATTATGCTCAACTTAACTTGATCCTCTTCCATATGATGATCAAGTAAAGCCACCTTATAAAAGTGGGTTTCAATTCATCAACCACATGAACATTAACGTGTACAGAATTTGTTCCGAAAGACATTTGTTATGAGGATCCCTCTTCACCCAACTTTCATGTCCGGCCTAGGTTCAAAGATTGTGGTAGAATATTCAACATGAGGCCTCATGTGTTGTAGTGGACAAGTAGTTGATAGCCAACTCCATGAATTGAGAATGAAATTGTAAACCAATACATCCCGATTTGAACGATAATGCGATTTAATGCATACGTAATCTCCCATTCCTACCGAATAAAATATCCCATTTACACCAATAATCCTGTAAACATCTGCTACCAGAGACGAAGGCATCCTTACAATTTCATTCCACCTTGAGGAGGAGGAATCTCCACCGTTCTGAAACTCCCACATAATCACATCACTGAAACCATCATTTATACCATCTTCGTTAAGTCTTAGTATACCAGCTAAAATTAGAACCCGGGAACCGCAAGTGAACAATTTAGAGAAAAAGAACCTGACATTATACTCAGGTAATGGAACAAAAATGGAGGTGCCATCTCGGATGCTGAAACCTATTATTCCCCGACCGTCTCTACTGTTTCCCTCGCAGTAAAAGAAACCGTCATCGTTGGAAAAAACCATACCAGCGAGCGTTGTCCAAACTTGCATATCATCAGGCAGGAATCCAACAATGTTCCATATTTTCTCACACGAATCGTAGATTTTCACTATTTGGTCTCTCCGATTATTCGCCCGGCCAACCGCTACGACTTTGTAGTTCTCTGCATTGTCACCCGGTCCGTCCTGCAAGATACCTATTACGGTAACCGGCGTTATGGATTTCATGGCGGGAAGTTGGAAGGACTTCTGTGTGAGAGGATTACACACACTGTACACACGGCGTTTCTTCATCTCCACCAAGAGCAACCCTGCCGCAGATCCATGACAATAAATTTTTTCTCCAGCTACATTGTTTTTGTTTTCCTCTATGAAGGAAAGGGAGAGAAATGTCTTCCACTTCTGTGTGGAGAAACAGTAACCCGCACAAGGTTTCCCGCATTCGTTTAAATTGTAAAGAAGTAGCCATGGATTTCTTCCCTTGGCTCGCGGCTGCTCAGCCCATAGACCAGTTATGAATTTGGTTGAAGAGGCAACGTCGTTCCATTGCTTAGAGACGCAGCGAAATCTGCACAAGTATTCAACTGGCAGCCACGACAATATCTCTTCTTGCAAATCCTCAGGAAATTCATCCCACAATAATGAGTGATCAGCCATATTCTTCGACAGAATGAGCAAGCAGCCAAACGCTCTTATTTCATGGTAGCTTTGTCTTGCGTTACGCATGAAACGTCAGATCCCAACTGAAATCTCTTAGTAAGGGTAAAAAATCATCTTACAATAACAATAAAAATAAATAAATTATTTCAAGGTTAATAAAAATAAATAAATTATTTTAGGGTTTATGATGGTGATGATGTCTATCAGATTAATTGATAGATTAGACTATATTATTAATTAGAAGTTAATGAATTAATGGTTAGGAAGTTCATGAATTAATCAATGACAAAAAGAAAAGATTGAAATTATGTTAAGTTAATGATTTAAAAGGTAATAAATGAAGTATTAAGAAATTAGATATAAATAAGTAATAACATAGGTGAATTACTATGTTTAACTTAAATTCAAAAAATTAATATATTAAAAATTAAAAATTTAATAATAAAAATAAGAATAATCTAAACACTAAATTGGTGTATGAAATCTTTTGTTTATGAGATACGAATTTTTTCACTCAGGAATTTGATTGTTAATGTAATATTAATATGTTTGACTTATTAACCAATATCATGTATAACCATATGAGAATCTCATATACTAAACTGGTTAACAATGAAATGAGTTCAAAATATGTGATATTTACCAGTCATTTTATTGGAATGGTGTGAAAACTGGGAACCTTTTATTTGTGATAATCAAAATAATTTTATTGCCATTAAATACCTTGTTTAACTGTTTTAAGTTTTAGTCTAAATCCTGGGACATAAATTTAAGCGAAATCAATTTTCTGTTGTTTAATTTACATTTCTATAAAATGAATTCAGCTTGCTAAAAAACCTTTTAACACTTGAATTATACAAAATTAACTACTCAAATCTTTTTATCCAATAAATTCTTATCAAATTTCAAACAAAATTGAATAGATCAAAAACGTAAAACAATTAAATAACACTTAAAAAAAATGGTAATTTTCACGACTCACCAAAGAATGTGAACGTCACCTAGACTTTTTCTTATTGAAAAAAAAAACCAGACACTTCAAATCTTCTATGACTATTGAAAATATAAGCTGGCCGGTCCGAGTCCCGACCCGATCCCGTCCTAATTCAGAAGGTAGGCGTCCTGTGGCCCTTAATTTGACTGGACAGTGGCGACTCAAATCTTCGATGACAGTTGAAAATATAGGTTCGCCAGTCCGAGTCCCAATCCGACCCCGTCCTCATTGCTCGAAAATGAAACTCTCCATGCTCATGTAATAGGTGGGTATGAAACCCGCGGACAATTGAGATGCACTGAGAGAGGAGGAAGTTGAAGTAGTGCTCGATAATAATCCAAATCCAAACTTGGCAATTATATGGTGCTACACTAAGTTCTCAATATGATTAGGTAAATGTTAAAAAGTAAATAGGTTAAGGAAGTTATGAAGAGTAAATGACATTCATTGATTTGGGAGGATGACTAAGAATATGCCAACATCTTCAATTGTTAGCCATCAGATTAGAATTTTAGATTAAAATGTCATTAATCGTGCCCATTGCCAATGGGTATACACCTTGGCGTAATAATCTTGATTTTGTTTTATTCTCTAATTCTTTATCACACCATAATTCCTCCTTAAATTTGGATGTAATAATATTTTTAGTATTATCCTCATTCTACAAAGTGACCTCTTTCTTTATCCCCCAACGATTTAACAAGGGCTTGGCAGTGCTTGGTATCTTTGTTCCAAATCAGCATGTGGTTCTAAATAGAGTTTGAAACAATCTTAAGAAGTCTCTTGTCTTCCATGTTGTTTATCTTGTTCTTGTATATTAGGTACATAGTCATACTCATGCTTAATGGGGGAAAGACTATATTGCCTTCAATTTTGAGATTATTTAAGTTATAAAACACTTTTGAATTTGCTCTATATTTCCCATGATTTTGTAGAGAAGTTGCATAACCATATAAGATAATATGGGTGACTAGAGTATTAACTAGAAGTTTCTTCTTATCCCATATCCAAAGGCATGTTGATTTACAACTATTTTCCAGTTCATAATAAGCTTTCCACCATGCATTTATCATTTTCTCAATGCTATGGTTCCTATTAAACTTGTGATGAAGATAGATTTTGATATATTTGTATCAACCCACCCTCTCCATGTTGTTGTTGTCATACATGAAATTAGTATAGGTGATCTTTTCCGATTTAAATATCATAAGCTTCTTTTTGTTAGTGTTAATAGTCATACATGTACTAGAGAAACAAATATTGAGATTTTTAACTTACTTGTTGAGATCACATGGATTCTTGGCCATAAGAAAAATATCAATCACATAAAGAAGAAGGATGATGACTATACTAGCTAGAATAGGGTAGACACAACCTACTTCTTTTAAACGACCTTTTAACTTGTCAATGTATATGCCAATCAATGTATATACCAAAAAGGGTAGGGGACATGGGCAACCTTGCTTAATTCCTATGCTACAATTAAATTCTTCAGACCAGCTCCCAATGTTCCTAAACTTGGCAATAACTTTCTCATACAACCTTATCACAATAGCTCTCAACTCAAAATGAACTTTTAGCTCTTCTAATCTATTCCAAATGTTATAGTGGGTATTGTGTCAATTTTTTTTTTAAAGTCAACGAAACAACACATGTGATTGATTTTACAAGGTGGTCCATAGTTGAATGATAACTCCTAAAGCTCACTTGGCCTTTAACCTTTTTTTCTATGAATTTATAGACACGTTAATATTTTTTCAAAATGATTCCATATAACTTGGATGAAAGGGGGATAGTCATAATGGTCCTATAATTAGAGAGAGTATTATCCCCACTTTTAAAAATATGTACAATGAGCCTTTGAGTCCAGGGTTTAGGGAAGCTATCTTGACTTCTAAATTGAAGAGTTCATGGATGTGAGGAATGAGCATATGTCCAATAATTTTTAAGATTTATGCTTGGTAGCCTTGGATGCTTTTAGCTTTCCCTTTTGTGAGCCACTTAACCCCAAACTCTATGTCATCTATAGAAAAACTTCTTCCTATATAAAAATGGTTTGGATGTTGTCCACAAGATCAGGTGATTCTTAAAGATTTTTAAGGTAGAAATTCTACTCTATCAAAAGAATTATCTCCAAAATTTCTTAGGATTTAGTTTAAATAGGTGCACAGTCTTCTCTTAAATTTTATTTATATAATACTTTTTTTTTTTTTAATTTTAATTAGGGATCAGTACTTATTTATCTTGTACCAATTTTAAATTTAAATTAAAAAAGAAATGAAAATCCAAACATTAAATTTTTTTACAAAATTTTTACATTGTAATACAAATTAATCTAGTAAAAATTAATTCAAACTAATTTGAATTAAAAATAATTACAATACATTTTCCATCT
>SNQJ01S0049457.1:48133-68698 GCA_010110895.2 Picea sitchensis | reverse complement strand
AAATATTTTATAATTTTTTTCATTATATATGAAATAATAATATAAATTATTATTTATGATGATGATGATTAACCTCTACTAAAATCCAATTGGTCTATCAGATCTTAAGAGGGTTGTTATCTAAGCAGTGCTTATTTTTTTTTCTGTAAAAATGATAGATAATTTTGATCTTCTAGATTAGGGTTGATTACATCCTTATAATACCTTAATTTTCTTTTTTCATGTAACACTTTATCACACCACATTTTCTCCTTAAATTTTGATTTGACAATTTTTTTTAATAGTATCTTTAAGCAAAATGATGTCCTCCATGATTCCCCAATAGTTTAGGGAAGAGTGAACATCTTTAAGCCATCCTTACTTGAATCAATAATGATTATGACTAAATTTTATATATAATTTAATTATATATAAATATAATTAAATATCATTTTTATATTATAATTTTTAATTACAATAATAATTTATAACACATCAAAATTAAGCTCAATTTGATCTTCCTATATGATCAAGTTAAGCGAACTTATAATAGTGGGTTTGAATTCATCAACCACACGAACACTAACGTGGACAGAATATTTGTTATGAGGATCCCTCTTCACCCAACTTTCATGTCCGGTCTAGGTTCAAAGATTGTGGTAGAATACTCAACATCAGGCCCCAAGTGTTGTAGTGGACAAGTTGTTGATAGCCAACTCCATGAATTGAGGATGAAATTGTAAACCAATACTTCCCGATTTGAACGATCATGAGATTTGATGCATACGTAATCTCCCATTGCTAGAGAATAAAATAACCCATGTACACCAATATCCCTGTAAACATCTTCCACCAGAGACGAAGGCATCCTTACAATTTCATTCCACCGTGAGGAGGAAGAATCTCCACCTTTCTGAAACTCCCACATAATCACATCACTGAAACCATCATTTATCCCATCTTCGTTACGTCTTACTACACCAGCTAAAATTAGAACCCGGGAACCGCAAGTGAACAATTTAGAGAAAAAGAACATGACATTATACTCAGGTGGTGGAACAAAAATGGAGGTCCCATCTCGGATGCTGAAACCTATCATCCCCCGACCGCCTCTACTGCTTCCCTCGCAGTAAAAGAAACCGTCATCGTTAGAAAAAACCATCCCAGCGAGCGTTGTAAAAACTTGCATATGATCAGGCAGGAATCCAACAATGTTCCATATCTTCTCACACGAATCGTAGATTTCCACTATTTGGCCTCTTCGATTATTCGCCCGGCCAACCGCTACGACTTTGTAGTTCTCTCCATTGTCACCCGGTCCGTCCTGCACGATGCCTATGACGGCAGCCCGCGCTATGGATTTCATGGCGGGAAGTTGGAAGGACTTCTGTGTGAGAGGATTACACACACTGTACACACGGCGTTTCTTCAGCTCCACCAAGAGCAGCCCTGCCGCAGATCCATGGCAACAAATTGTGCCCCCAGCTACCTTGTTTTCGTTTTCCTCTATGAAGGAAAGGGAGAGAAATGTCTTCCACGTCTGCGTGGAGAAACAGTAACCCGCACAAGGTTTCCCGCATTCGTTTAAATCGTAAAGAAGTAGCCATGGATTCCTTGCCTTGGCTCGCGGCTGCTCAGCCCATAGACCAGTTATGAATTTGGTTGAAGAGGCAACGTCGTTCCATTGCTTAGAGACGCAGCGAAATCTGCACAAGTATTCAACTGGCAGCCACGACAATATCTCTTCTTGCAAATCCTCAGGAAATTCATCCCACAATAATGAGTGATCAGCCATATTTGTGGACAGAATGAACAAGCAGCCAAACACTCTTATTTCATAGTAGATTTCTCTTGCGTTACACATGAAACGTCATATCCCAACTGAAACGTCTTAGTACAGGTGAAAAAATCCTCGATAAAAATAAATAAATTATTTCAGGGTTAATAAAAATAAATAAATTATTTTAGGGTTTATGATGGTGATGATGTCTATGAGATTAATTGATAGATTACACTATATTATATATTATTCCAATTAATCATAATAATTAGGAAGTTATTGGATTAATAGTTAAAGTATGTTAATGATAAAAAAGATTGAAATTATTTTAAGTTAATGATTTAAAAGGTAATAAATAAAATTTTAAGAAATTAGGCATAAATAAGTAATAGGATGTACTGAAGAGTAATAAGTAATTAGACATAAAAAATTAATATATTAAAAATTAAAATTTTAATAATAATAATAATAAAAATAAGAATAATCTAAACACTAAAGTGGTGTTGTTTATGGGATAAGGACTTCTCCACTCAAAAATTTGATTGTTAAGGTAATATCAATATTTTTTACTTATTAACCAATATCATGTATAACTATATGAGAATCTTATATATTAAAGTGATTAATAGTGAAATTAGTTCAAAATATGTGATATTTATGAGTCACTTTATTGGAATGATGTGAAAACTGGAAACCTTTTACTTGCTATAACCAAAGTAATTTTATCTCCATATTGTCTAATTGTTCTAAGTTTTTGTCTTTTTTCAGCTACACAAATCTATAAAAAATCAGAATTTTTTGTTATTTAATTTGCATTTATGAATCTTTAAATTGATTCAGCATGGTGAAAAATTCCTTAGAGATTTGGATTATATAGAATTAACTACTCAAATATGCATATCCAATAAATTCTCACAAAATTTCAAACAAAATTTAACTGAAAATATCACTCAAAAACAACAAAAACATAAAAGAATTAAACTAAGAGTAAAATATAATATGACACATGGCAGGTGATTGAGGTGGTGATGACTACACATGACATGTTTTTGAAGGAATAAACCCTTGAATCATGAAGAGTAAGGTTGTATTTGAGACACATGGCCTATGGAGGCCCTACCCTACCATATCCAACTCAATGTTTGGCCTAAAAGTGTCAAAACGCCCCTCCAAAAGGGGTGGTATCACTCTTAGGTTTTTCGTTTGTGCAAAAAGTGAATTTAAAGATGAATTGTTTAATATTATTTGTGTAAAGAGGAAATATTAGGGTTTTTGACCCCTAATATTGTGGTATACCATAAAATTATGTGGACAAACTATGTTAGTCACATTTTGTATAAATAGAGATTACACGATCTCATTTTAAAACATAACTCTCCCATTGTGAGAAGTATTGTGATGAAATTTTCGCCACTCTTAGTGATTTTGGTGTTTCTCTCTTATGGAATGTCGTTTGATGAATGTCTCTTGGTGAATGGAGGAGGAGTAATGTGCACCCCCTAAAGGCTTTCTCTCTTGACTCTTGGATGAATGTTGCATGGTGACTAGGGTTTAATATCTCATTTTCTTGGATTAGGTAACGAAAAATATGCATATTTTATTTATTTCTTGCTTATTTTGGTTATTGTTGGTGGAAACCCTAGGCAGGAGTATGATAGATACACTCGGGCATCGTACGACCTCCCTTTCGTAAGGGATTGAACTTGTTGAGCTGACGCTCAATGAATTCCTCTGATAGGTACCTCTCTCAGAACCGTTCCTCGAACAGTTCCCGAGACACTCTTCGACGACTATGTTCAAAGTGGCAGGAGCATATTCTACCATAAAAGACTGTTCCCCTTCAGTTGAAAGACAACCATGCAGACCTTCATGCTGGAGGTCATAATCGTGAAGCGTGAAGAATAACACCTTGCTCTACAAACGTGCCTCGACAACATAGCCGTCCACGATACTTGTGGACGTGAGAAATAAACTCTCTCGAGTTATCGATGGATGCTAACGGTACTGGATATGGCACGTTGTGGACCCTCAGGGGTATAGGTGCCCTGGACTCATCTCAGTACTGATGGTGAATCAAGGCCCTTTGACATTACCAGGAAGGGCCTTGTCAGACCATCATCATCCCTTACAACAAGGGAATCCAACCCAAGGACTTGTTATTCCCCTTGGGGGTTTGACTCTGAGGGTGTGGGAACTTCTAAAGGTGTCGCACCTCCTTCCACGACACCACGTGGCGAACCTCTGAGGCATCCTCTATATGCGATCACCACAAGGACAAGTTAAGGTTTTTAATTATTGTTAGGTTAAAACTCAAAGGTTTACTGCAGTGGAAAGCCTGGCGATCCACAGTCACAGGGTTGAACCCGCTCTGATACCATATGTAACGACCCCTTTGTTACGACTACAAGTGAAGCAGAAGTGATTTTTTTTTTTTTTTTAGGAAAGAAGGCGATGAAAATAACAGTTAACCACACCACTAACAACGAGCGCAAGGACGTAGTCTAGGAAACATGCAACTATGACACCGCGCACTGGCACAAGGACAACTGGGTGAAACATGCGTAGAACAACAAGGAGGAAAGACTACTTGCCTGACGCAACAAGACACACCTACAAGCTAAGGGACAACATCCCCCTCCTGACACAATGACCAAGGACGACAAGACTAGAACCTCAAGTTGCGCGAACCAAACGCGTGAAGGCGTTCCAACCATGCGCCTAAAGCTACTTACAACGCTCATCAACACTCGCACAGAATGCACCGACTCCAGCCAAGTTCTCGATCATTGCTACCCAAAAGGGCGTGCCATGATCCCCTCATCAGGAATCATGCCGTCCCCAGGTGAAAAACACGTCAATAACTTTGGTACAATACATCCTATCTGGACCAAGGTCTCTAGATAAATCTAGCGCGCTAGGATGAAACAACAGACAAGGAGACTACACCCACACCCCAAGCAGCGGGTTAGCAAGACGCAAGATGATGTCAATAATTAAACACAAGATGTTACATGACTGCGCAACAACCCAACCCATTCATCTAGTCTGATGTGGATAGTTACAAATTTAAATTTTATCATTAAATGCTCTCTAAGTTAGCAAGTGTAACTTACCTTTAGTCAAGACTTACCAAACTCATTTAATCATTAAGTTCCAATTAATTTGGGGCAATTATAAATTAATACCAACTTACATCTTACTAGAAAAGACATCATATGGCAACCTTAACCATTTCAAGGCGGAATGCTACAATGAAACTCTTATCAACACCTTAATTTACATCCTGCTGTCTATCTATACTAGTCGCCCCCAATGATAGTTGTCTATGAACATTAAAAAGACTCTGCTAAGAAGTGACACCGCCATTAAATCCATATTCAATCAATGAAAAACTAATTTCATAACCATATAATTAGATTTACTGTCGTATGCATTTAATAAGATTTACTGCCTTCAAAATTAAATGAGAGTTTATTGCCAGATGCACTTAATAAGAATTACTGCCTTAAATATTAAATGAGAATTACTGCCAGATGCACTTAATAAGAATTACTGCCTTAAATATTAAATGAGAATTACTGCCAATGCACTTAATAAGATTTACTGCCTTAAATATTAAATGAGAATTTACTGCCAGATGCACTTAATAAGATTTATTGCCAGATGCACTTAATAAGATTTACTGCCTTAAATATTAAATGAGAATTTACTGCCAGATAAAAGTAAAACTCAGAGGTAAAAGTAAAATCGCTAAGTCAACAATAGTATTTGATATCATTCAGAGATGCGATAGGAAGAATTGAGATAGGATATAAAGGAATCACATCGTCATCAATAAAAATTTAGGCAAATGCAGTACAACCACACCAGAAGGGATTTGCATGGCTGTCAGCAATTAAAAGGGAAAATCGCTGGGTAAAATGCACCAGAATAAAAACTACATTGCTATCATTTAACCTATGAGAAAAAATCATTGTGCAAACATGCAAGAAGGAAATTTTACATTGCCATCATTCATATATAATCATAATCACTGTGCAACATGCAAGAAGGGAATTTACATTGCTATCATTCAATACATGAGCAAAATCGGTGTGCAAACATACCATAAGGAATTTACATTTGCCATCATTTATATAAAAGAAAAATCGCAGTCCAAAACGTGGTCATACCAGCAACAAACACAGTCTATCATCTAAAGAAAAATTCGTGGTCCAATCAACAACAAAACTTAATCAACAAATGAGGGAAAAACATGTCCCTTCAACATCACTCGCAGTCAACCATATGTGCTACACATTAAGGGGGGAAAACGCCGTTACACAAGTTAAAAATTTCCGGTAGTTATCAAGAGTTACTCCAATCGCTGAAATAAGGTATCTTCATGGTAATTTACTGGGGAAGGCGCTGTAAATTCTGGAATGAAACGCTGTTCTATTGGTCAAAAGCACAGGTAGGATAAACGGTCTAGGGTAGAATTCGTGGTTATTTACATCAAACACAGTCACATTTAACAGGAAAAACGTGGGCATTTAAACAACAATTTCGGTCTCATTTTAAAAGAAAAATCGTGGGCATTTAAAAAAAAATCACAGTCTCATTTTAAAATCAAAATCATGAGCATTTAAACAACAATATCAGTCTCATTTTAAAAGCAAAACCGTGGGCATTTCAACAACAATTTCTGTCAACTTTTAAAATAAAAAACGTGGGCACTTCAACGACAATCTCATACATGTTTCAAATGAAAAAATCGTGGTTTCCCTTTTTCATTTCCCGGATGCCAAATGCAAAGGCATACAGGAAAGACCAGAATGCCCTTCCCTTACGAGGATACCAATTATAAAAACGTAGACAGGGAAATGATTTTTTTTTCCATTGTCAGGATACCAATACAACGCAGACATGAATAACACAAAAATGTTTTTCCATTTCCAGGATACCAAATATAAAATGCAGATAGGAAATCAAAACATTTTTCCATTGCCAGAATACCAATACAACGTAGACAAGAATAACAAATAAAATCGTTTTTCCATTTCCAGGTTACCAATACAAAAATGTAGACATGAAATCAAATCATTTTTCCATTGCCATAATAGCAATACAACGCAGACATGAATAACAAATAAAAACATTTTTTCCATTTCCAGGTTACCAATACAAAAATGTAGATAGGAAATTAAATCGTTTTTCCATTGCTAGAATACCAATACAACGCAGACAACAGTAAGAGAAACACAAGGATCCAATGGGAAAATTCATTGAAATGATCGTAGGGATTCTATCAGTCAAGGCACAGAGAAAAAACCAACAATGACGCAAGATAATCCATACGTAGAGGTATTTGCTAGATGGCACAAGTCAAACAATTAACTGAGGACAATGACAGAGGTAGACGACTGACAGGAACATCCTTTTCTCATCATCCATGTACATAAAAGCAAGGTGTTGAGATCCATAGGTCTATTAACGCCGAAGTGACGACCGTAGATCAGGCTCCTGGCCGACTTCTCAGGCGAAGACTGATGAGCTAGGGACGAAAGGCAAAAAAAACCACAATCTTCACAAATAAATACACCACAGGGCGGTCAAGACATGCCGAGAATCAAAGGCCATGCGAGTCAATCAATCATCGAGCTATAGGCTATGGAAAAAAAATCAGTCATTAACTAGACTGCTAAGACAATCAATTTACTTACCCAATTAAACATGCAGATCCCAAGCATAAATCCTACTACAATCTACCATGAAAAAATAAAGAAAGTGTATCGTTGCCTGATCTCCCGTTTTGAGTTGATGTCTCATGTGCTTCGTGCAACTCCCACTTGCCGACCAATGAGACTTCACTGGTACCTCCCAACCAATGCTAGGGGTACTCTTCTTCCCCCTTATCGCCCCGAGCCGCAAGGGGCCACACACACTAACCAAAGAATCAACTAGCTCCCAACTCGCCTCTCAAGGTCGAGCTACCACTCCTCACTGAGCTGGGTATCCCAACTCCCACAAGCTAAGTTAGTCAAGTATAGATTTCTGCAGTGTAACATTACGCAAAACAAAAGAGATCCATCATCCTTCTCCTCCCTCCTTTATATAGAGTTTCGAAGTTCCTTACCTTCCCAAAATCCCATTTTATTTAAAGTTTAATAAATTAATTCATAAAAATTCCTCCCCGTTCATGTGTCACCCATCCCCTTCATTCCTCCAAAAACTATTTTCTTTAATTAATTCATTACCCTTATTTTCCTCACCCACCTAGAGTCATTCCTAGACTCGCTCCTAGGTGTCCCCAAATTCCCTTACAAGTTTTAATGACTTTCCCCATTACCAATTTACTAGTTGAGTTAATTTAGAAAGTTATTAAATGCTAGATACCTCGCTAAGTTTGACTTTCTATTTTTTCAATTGTGTTTCCCTTTTCTTTTTATGTTTCCCTCTTTTCCTAGTTTCCTAATTATTTTAGATTTCCCTCTTTCCCCTTTTCATTTAGAAATCAATTTGACAAGTGTATAAATTGACTTTTCCCCTTTTCCCTTTTTAATTAATAAATTTTAAATTATCATAATATAATAAAACAATTATTTCCCCCTTTTTTTAATTTTTATCCCAACAACTTTTTATGAATCAATTAAATTGCTTACTCCCTTCTTGTTACAAGATTAATGAAGATTATCATCATTATTATTATATATATATATATATATATATATATATATATATATATATATATATATATTTAAAAAGGATAGAAAAATTATACCACCGGTATAATTTAGACCTAGACTTTGAATTTTTAGGTCTTTGAGTGACAATTTATTAGGGAAATTGTTTTCTAAAATTTTCTTATCACGTTAAGACTTTAATTTTCGTGCTGGGCGACAATTTATTAGGGAAATTGTTTTAAAATTTTCTTATCACGTTACTCATCCTAAGGCCATCTAGGTTCATTCATTTATCATTAACAACACAATGTTCCCTTCAAGACGCACTAGGTTCTCCAAGGGTGCCACTCGCCTCATCTGTTTCCCTTGCACGACGTTCCCTTCAGGACGCACTACGTGCTCAAAGGGTGCCACTCGCCTCTTTCCATGTTTCTCATGTGACGTGCCCTTGAGGATGCACCACGTGCTCCAAGGGTTCCACTCGCCTCTTGATTGACTTGGTAGACATCAAAAACCCTTGGAGTCAATACTCTGCCAGGTGAACTTGTGGGAGACTAAGAGCCTTTAAGGAATAAGGCCCTCACCTTATTGTGCACCCCTTAGAATCATCGTGAGCGACTGTCACATTCTACCCTCACGGCATCGTGGGTCCTCTCGAGCTAGGTAAACGTTAACCTACAGTTCGAGCCACGACGTGAGTGCTAGTAGGCTATGGCAGGGCTGTTGTCCACACCTCTCCCTGAACATCTCTGGTAGTCTTGTGTGACCCCTCTACTCCACATGTGAGTCTGGTCGACAAGATATCGTCAGCTTGCATCATCAAAGAATCATGTCAGCAATATATCCATAATCATATCATCTAATCATATGCACTAATATCACATATAAAACAATCAATCCCCAATGGTTCACTCCCCGACTCGATCTGGGGTCCAAGGGATTCCATCGATGCATCTAGATCCTCGAGGTCCAAAATCCTGCACACTTAGTAAAACCGAATCAATATCACCTATCTATGTCAATGCAGTAAAACAACATGTCATCAACCCATAATGCCTCATAATCAAAATCAATGTTTCAATAGAATAATAATCTGGATCACTTGCGAGAAAGCGTCCTCAAAGATTAAGTTTGCTCAGTGCGCAAGAGCGGGATGTTACATCCATAATTTTCATATTCAATTCCTACTTTTTCAGAAGGAGATGGTTAGGGGAATCGAGGGAGTATCTAAGTGGGGGGATCCTACCATCAAGATGCAGAGTCATTGTAATAGGTTTGTAACCTAACAAACAATGGAATCGGTGGGAGGTCCTAGTCAAGGAAATGGAAATGGCCATGGAGGAGTGGTAGGCAAGGTAAGGGTATAGATATATGTCAATGGATATATCAATGGAGTTCCAAACTTGATGAAATAGTGAAACCAATCCCAAAATGGCCTCGACTCAGAAAGGGTGAGCTTCAAACTCAATGTATATAATGTGATGGGAGGCAATCCTCTTATTCTAGATGATGTTTTGGAGAAAGAGAACTCAAACCCTCTCCATCTTATCCTAGTCCTTCTTTAACATACTCGATCCCCAAACCTTTGAGATGTACAAGATAGTGGCCTTGATAATTTTTTCTAGAAGATCCATCTTGGATGGAATGTCCTCATTTTTTTAAGTGGATAAGGTGATACAAATTTATAACAAGAATGAAATATGTCTTTATTTTAAAACTCTGATATGTGACAAACCAAAAATATATTAAAAAAAAAACATTATAAACAAAATCATATATTTCGAATCTTGATAGTAATATATATATATATATGTGTGTGTGTGTGTGTGTGTGTGTGTGTGTGTGTGTGTAGTTTCATTTGTGATGGATGTGTGTATCTTATTTAAAAATAACATGAAAAAGTGAGATATTGAGAGGCATTTAGAAAAGGGTAGTTTTGTTGTTTTTTCATTCCTAACCACCAAGATCATCACACCAAACCTAAATATGAAGCAAACAAATTAGAAAACATGTTAGTGAGTAGAAATTATCCCATTGAAAAAAATGGATTTCAAATAACGTGTGAGCTCCATTTTTAACACAAAAATATCTTACTAATTTTGTCATAATGTTTTACTTCAACATCTGTTTTTGGAATTCTTTAGCTAGTTGGAGAGGCCTTTAAGAGATCTAAAATGTTTATTTTATGACCTTTTCATGTTCCTACATAAATAATTTCTTATTTTCAAAAGTATAGAAAATGAATCTTTAGGTTATTATTGATGGCTCAAATGACCACATAGTCCCTCTAACAAGGATATATGGTCTCCAATGATAAAGTGGGTATTGTTATCACACAATTTGTAGCTAGAAAGAAAGGCTATAAAGTAGGAGGCCAAACTGGCGTAACAAGAACCTATCCCACCCAATGTCACCACGATGGGGAGGTTCTTTCTCTTTAGGGAGGTGAGGCCCAGGGGAGACGCCCCCTATGACCTGGGGTTTTGAAGAGGCTAAAGGATAATTAGAAAATGACAAGTTTCCCCATTCATAGATCACCACCGGAACAAATACTCAAGCTTATAGCCAACAAAGATAACTAAGTAGAATCCTTTCCCGAGAACAAAGGAACAATAAACTGATATATGCAGGCTTCAGTTAGTACTTCATATATATCAAAGACTATCTGATATTCAATATAAGAAATTTGAAAGTAAATGTTGATGAAGTCAATGTTTACAAAATAGCAATAAAAGTAATGTCACTTCACCAATAAATACTAGAATGATATGGCATTCAATGCAACAAATCAATTTTTAACTCAATTAATGCCTTTAACTACCATTCAATTGCTCATAAAATGAAACGTTGTTGCATTAAAGATGTGATAACCAAGGATGATGTCAGAAACTAGGGTTAGTAAGTTAGGGTTTAAGATTCAAAGAGCTTTGAGAGTATTGTGATCAAAGTCTTACTTCAACGCTGGAGGTTTTAAGATCAGTGCCTTAGAGTAGAATGGAGTCAATTTAGTAGAGGATGCAATGGTTGAAGGGGGATGACTAAGGACTAGAGGGAAGAGTTCTGAAGTGCTGCTATGGCAGGGCCTCAGAGACAAAACCCTAGGGGAGAGAGGCTCACTCCGGTGTTGCTAAAGAAAGGCCTCATGCTCTCTCCTCCTTCCTCAGATGGCAAAAACAACTAGCATAAAGTATAAAATCAAGACAAGAGGGTGTAATGAGGGAGAGTGTTGCTAAAACAAGGCTCTATCATCAAAACCTAGAATAAAAATGACCCTAGGTGTAGATAACCTAGGCCTGGGACGTCTCCTCCTTCTTGATCTCTAGAAAGTACGGCTAGCAAAGGAGAAGAAAAGGAGAAGAGTGTAGCAAAGGCTAGGCTCTTTCCTTCTTCAATGGCTGAAATATTTCTCTTTTAGGGAACTTGAGACAAGGACCTACTTGTGTGCTTGTCACCTAGGGTTTTGATTCAACACAATTCATAAGCAATATGCAAGAAATTAAACCACAACCATTCAATAAGAAGTTTTGCAGAAAAATACTTACAATTCATCAAAAATAACCATGCAAACCCTAGTTGTAACACCTTCCTTCAAGAGAAACACCATAAAATTCCAAAATGTCTTCCTTCAACAAGTGTGCCTCCCTAAATCAATAAAAATACCCAAGATAGGGCACAAATTTCAGACCTCACTAATGAGTGAGTAAGTTGTGATGATAAAATGAGAGTGAAAATCTCTCATTTATACAAAACCTTGACCTAATTTTACATTTTAGGTTAGGTAAAAGGACGACAAGGCCAAATTATCAAAATCATACTATTTTACATTAAATTGTCAAATTAAAACCCTAATTGAGCTATAAAGAGATAAGAATCCCCTCTAAGGGAGGCATTATCCCCTTCTAGGGCAAATGGGGCATCCTGGAGCAAAACGTTAGCCCTCCTTGGGCTTCTCCAACTTGCCACACATGCCAATATTGCCTAGTCTGCCTCCCAAAACGTCCATACTACTGGATGACATCAGGGCTATGATGGGTGACGTCCTAGGCCTTCCAAGGAAAACATTTCACTGAAAAGGGGCAAATCCCCCTAGGTCAAGCTCTGTCAGGGTGCCTCTAGTGGAACGTTCTCTTCTTCTCCGGTGCAAGACACCGATCTATATCTGTCTCATCTCTACCCCATGGTGGGGTCTAAACATCCATATGATGGGCTCTTCATCCCCATGGAGGTCCAAACTAATCATCTCCCCATGTGTACCAGTTCAAATGGTACCTGTCCGTTGGGTATGGTCCTGCACATCAAAGTCTACACCCTCCATGGGCTCATAAGTCACAAGGATCATAGCAATGTCAATCACATTTCATCATTAATATTATTAAACACATGCATAAAATCCCTAATACATCAATCAATAGCTCAAAGATGTTACACAAGCCTGCAATACAAGTCTCGGGAANACAAGGATCATAGCAATGTCAATCACATTTCATCATTAATATTATTAAACACATGTATAAAATCCCTAATACATCAATCAATAGCTCAAAGATGTTACACAAGCCTGCAATACAAGTCTCGGGAAAAGGACAAGGCTTCCTATTGGGATAGTGTCCACAGAAAAAGGAAAGTTCCCAGAGAGACCTCATCCAAGCCATGTAAGTGGATGATGTGGTCAGGGGATGTCCAAGAATGTGGGTGCAGTAAGGGCCAAGGATGCAACGTGTTACTTGTGGGTTCCTTTGTAGAAGGCGAGTTGTCCCTGTCATGGATGCATTTTTTCCAAGCCCATTCTTGCCTTTATTCTTCGTATTCTTCATATTCTATTTGTTCTTTTATTTTATTTTTTTGTTCAAGTGCTAATCATGGGACACTACCTTGGTGTGGTGACCAGAGTTGACAACGTTACCCACAAGTACTTTTGCATAAATGAGAAGGCTAGCTCATGATGAGACCCCCTTTCCCTTGGCCATGCAACCAAGAGTCATTGCCCTGGCGTGGTAACCAACTGGTGTCAATGTCATACTGCTAGATACTCATGAAACTAATAGGCTGGCTTGTGATGAGACCCCCTATCCTCTGATTAGGTCTTGTTTTATTATTTTTTTGAGTTCCTCTTGTTTATTGCTGAGAAGCTTTTTATTGCTTTCTCAGGAATCCCTGGGCGAAGCATCTTGAGGTTTATTCTTAGGCTTTTATATTTTACCAAATTTCTTTTACCTTCTAGGCTTTTATCCCCTTCTTCCCATGAGGTAAGGTGCAGTCTTGAAAATAGGTCAACCCAATGCCTAGACAAGGGGAAAGGGATAGATGAGCGGGAAACAATATGTAAAAGTGGTAGTATGATGGGAGCGGATGATGGCTTTTCATAAACCCCTCCAGTGGAAAACCAAAAACCTACAGACACAGGCTTGCTAGGGCACCTTGTCAATCCCCCCAAACATGGTCAAGTGGGAAAATGTAATATCCAAGCAGTTGTTAGAGATAAAAGGAATCAGATGCATACATTCAAAGGTTTCAATGATCAAAAGCGACACATACCATGATACCTGGACCAATTACCTCATGGACCAAGAACCTCTTATGATATAGGACCAAGCTGATGGTGATGGATGTTGCTGCTGCTAACAAGACAAAGACAGTGGAAGAAGAAAAGGTGAGCCCTCTAGGGCCATGCTCAGGTCAATCCTTCTCTTGGTACTCCATGTTTAGGACCCGTGGGCCTCGAGACATGATCTCCTAGTTATCCCTAAAAGGTGGGGATAACAGGTACTCTTAGGAATATTTTCACATGAGGGGTGGACCTGAGGAAATTGACCATTTTTAGGCAAGGAAAAGAAAGGAATTAAGCTTTGAAAGAATCTTATAGGGCTCATGGACCATGGACAAGGCTTCAAATCACCATAGATCCCTCTAAAAGGGAATTTTGGCCCCCATGTAGAATATGGTTTCTATTATAATGCCTTGGATAAGAGGGATGGGTCTTAATTCTTTTCCAATAGGTGGGGAAGGAAAATGAAGCCCTTAATCCCTACATGAAGCTTCTAGGGACCAAGGACCGTGGATAAGGTCAAAACCAAAAAAGTGCTCTGTATAGGAGATAATTGTCTTAGAGTGGGATATGGGCGTGGATATGAGTTTTTGTGCACTAGAGATGGGTCTCATACCATGGTTATGGGAGGAATTGAGGGAATTATGCCCTAAATTAATATTATTGAGTTAATGGACCATGATCAAGTCCTTGAACCATAACATAAACCCATTTAAGTGTAAATTTGGTGTACAATTGAGATATGGATGCAATTGAGATTTTTTGCGTAGTAAGGATGGACCTCAAGGACTTAACCATAGTCAAGGGATTAAAATAAGGGCCTTATTCCATAAATGGATCTCCAGGTCCAACTAGCCATGAAAATGATCTCAAACCACAACACAGGTCCTTTAGAGGTGACATTTGGCCTCCATGTGGAATATGGGTACCATTATGAAGTATTATGTTCTAAGGATTGGTTTAAAGGAATTGGCCATGGTCAATGGAGGAAACAAATTCTCTGGTACCCTAGATGAAGCCTTATGAGGGATCAAGGTCCATAAAGGATGAAACAAACCACATAACACATTATCTATAGGGGATCATTGTTTTATGACTGAGATATGGATACCATTACAATGTTTTGTGCATCAAGGATGGGTCTCAAGGCATTGACCATGGTTAGGGGAAAAATCTAGGAAAATAGACCCTATACAAAGATTCTTGGGCTAGTGGGAAATGAACAAGGCCTTGAAATGCAACACGAGACCTCTAATAAGGATCTTTTGCATACAAGTTGGATATGAGTGCCATTATGATTTTTTGTGTAATAGGGATGGGTCTAAAGGTCTTGACCATGATTGGGGGAGGAAAATAAATTACTTAATCCCTAATGGATCTTATACATCTTATGGGACATGAAATATTTCTAAAAGATCACAAAAAACTCTCTAAAAGGTACCTTTATCCTTGAGTGGGATATAGGTACCATTAGGAGGTTTTTCACAAAAGACATGGCTCTTGGGAACTTTCCCCAAAATGAATATTCTATAGCCTTGGTCCTTGGTCCTTGAATTGAGCCTCAAACCATAACACAAACTGGATTCATTGGCCTCTTGATGGCAATGTGCACAATTAAGAGATTTTTTGTATCATGAAGGTATCATTAAAATATTATAAACAATAGTATCTAAATTAATCTTCTATGGCCCACAATCCACTAATGACACCTTGGACCATCACATAAACCCTCTAGATGGAATCTCTGGCCTCTAATTGAGATGGAAAATATTAGAGACAATATATAGGTCTTGAGACCTTGACCATGGTTATGGGAGAAAACAAAGAGTCTTAGGACCTAAATGAATATTTTAAGTCTCATGATTCATGAATGAGTGTTTAAGCCACTAAAAAGGCCATTTAGAGGGGATATTTGGCATTTGATTAGGATATGAGTTCCATTAGGAGGTTCTGTGCACCAAGGATGGGCATCACGGTCTTGA
The DNA here is from genome assembly GCA_010110895.2 of Picea sitchensis. Lineage (NCBI taxonomy): Eukaryota > Viridiplantae > Streptophyta > Pinopsida > Pinales > Pinaceae > Picea > Picea sitchensis. The sequence continues at coordinate 52,750 of SNQJ01S0049457.1, read as the reverse complement.
CCATGGTAAGGAAAATAAATAAAGGGCCTCAAGTCTTATATAAATATTTTAAGGATCTATTACATGAATGTGGTCTCAAAACACCACATAGGCCTTTTAAAAGGGATCTTTGACCCTCAAGTGGGATATGGCTATCTATATGAGGGTTTTCATACTAAGGATGGACATTGGAATCATGATTATGGTCAAGCAAGGAAAAAAATACCATATGACCTAAATGAACCTTCCAAGGCTTATGGTAGAAAAGGAGGTATTGAACCACTACACACCATTTAAAAAGGATATCTAGCCACCTAGTGGGATACATACTCCATTAGGATATTTTAGTCACCAGGGATGGGTTTTAAGGCCTTAACTATGGCCATATGGGAATCATTAAAATGTTTTCCACAATAGATGGTTCATCAAACACTACCCATGGTCCAAGGATAAAACTGTCATGTTCCTGACTTGGCTAGTCTAGGAAACACTGCTAATGTGTGTGTAGGATCAATGGTTTATAGCATATAAATGATCATACAAATAATAAACACGACAACGGACTGCAAATTTTGTTTTATGATATCTCTGTGGATTACAAAATGGTCGAATGCGGCTGAATAAACTGACAATACTCGACTAGATCAACAGACAAAGGATCTTATCCGGAATACAAATAAGAAACTAAAAGATAATACTCGGAATATGGGAGCACTGTGGAATCAATGGATGCACTGGGACTATGGAAATTCTGATGGTAACTGTTGGAAGTATGGAAAGTTTTCCCTGGGAGATATACTTCTCGGAATGGCCTAGAAACTGTCCCAAATGATGCACCCTGCCCTAGTCCTCAGTATTGGTATATGTTGGACCCCTCTGCTGATGAATCTGGACCCCAGATGGATACCCCTGGGGGAATGTGCCCCTCTTCTTCTGGAAAAATGCGTCCTAGTGATTCCACCATCAGAATCAGACGAGGTATGTCTCAAAATGACCGCCTTGGTCTACTGGGAAATGGGTCGGAAGGGTTTCCCTGAATCTAGTCTGATTCTCGCTCTGGAACCCCAAATGTGCCCACCAAAAGTGTCGCACATCCAAGTCTGGAAAATGCATCCCAGTTGATTCCTCCGTCGGAATTTGATGAGGAACCAGGAAAAATATGCGCCTTGCCCTCCTCTCAAATGGGTCGGAGGGAAATCTCAGAATTCTCCCTAGATGGGATAAGTCGACTAAAAACCCTCTTAGAAGTTGTGCCTTCACTCTGGATGAATGCACCCTTGTTGTTGAACACTATATAACTGCTACTGAAGAATGATGGAAGACCTGAATGATATTCCCAGTGACTAGGGTGTGTCTCTCAACACTGAAATTAGCCAACTGGCGTCTTCCTCTTGGAATCCACTGAACTATCTCTCCTGAGATGTGCCTCTCTCCTCAATGACAAGTCATAATCTGCATAATGATGAATTGGGTCGCTGACTCTTCTCTTATAGATTTCCAAAACCCTAATTCATTGTTGAAACCCTAATTCGTTGTTGACCTTTTCCCTCCAAGCGAATTTTACTTTATTTTATTATTCCTTGATTAAATCACTTAATTAATTAATTAATCATTTTACCTCTAAAAAGTGATTTATCCATCCTTATGGCTTCTTCGACCACTGAAAGTCACTTCTCATCATCTTATCCTATAGTTCTCTTCTTCCCAAATCCGATGAGCTATTACACTAAGAGGTTTCTCCAAGTAATATGCCCATTATGACCTTCTTAGTGAAATTAATTAAGATATGACCCATAATAACTCAAAATTACGGGAATCGTCGGAATGCAACGAAACCAAAACCAAGTTGTGCGAAATGGATCCTAATGATGAACGATGCAAGTCAGGCCCAATAAAACCCCTCAATATCTCCCAAACTCTCTGTCACCTCTATTTGGCTACTCTGGTAGGCATAACACTGTAAAGCTATAATGTCCCAAAATGGGGACATTACAGTCCTCCCTGCTGGAATATTGCTTGTCCTCAAGCAATAACTGAATCAAACTACATATGATATCGGGGTCCCATATCCACCTGTATGACACAAGGTAGACTCCCCTCAAGATGTGGTATCTCCAAGTGCTCACCACACATGACACCCACATGCTCCTGATGAGTAGAATGATATATGGTCGAGGAATCTCAGTCAACTCCCTAAGTAACCACTCTACTCGAAACTCAACTCCCTCAAACGCCGAACTACCAAGCACTCCAATCCCCAGATCCCATATTAGAATGTCAACTACAATTCCCTGTGGAGTATAGTTTTGTAACATATCAACACCATGAGTCTCTTGCAAATAACACATGGTCTCAACCCAAAATGGGTCTATCCTACCAAACCATACCAAACTCAACACAACCCCCACTGACTTAACATGTTGTTGCCATAGTGAGGTACTACAAGACCTCAATGAATCACCATTCAGTGATGTGCTCTCCCCAATACTGAAACTCAATGGAAAATCAAAGTGACTCCCCCTTGCAAATGCCCGCTCTTCTCCATCAGTCAATGAAATGTTTGGTCCTGTAATCCTAGGGTATCATGCTAGTCTCTGACAGGGACTATCATGTCGATGCTTCTCTACTCTGATTATGACTGTCTGCTCAAAGTATCCATACTGGACCCTCCACTTTTGGATCCTCATAAGATGAAACAAACTATTAGCCAAATGGACTCTCAAATCCCATGTCAAATTTGGAAGTTCATCACTTCCAATCCCCACTAACTGTTGGTGTGCCCTACTGGTAAGTATTGAAAGCACTCCACCCTCATCCCAATGAGAGTTTGAATATATAGAAACCTATGAGATATCCTTTGTTCCATGGCCTAGGATACTCCCCATCACACCCATGGCCTTGACAGTCTGCCCCTGATGATCCACCCCTATCTTGATGAATGCAATCAAGACACCCTTGTTAAGTGGTCTCAGCCTACCAAATCTCCATGTCCCCTGCCATTGTCTAGCTCCCCCTATGATCATGTCAATGATGAAAGTATTAGGAAAGGCTATCATAAATATCTGCAACCAACTGTAGGATTGGAAAGTATCATATGCTTTGGTTAATCCAAAGGACTTATCAGAAGCTCGGCCATCGACACCCATGGTAAATAATTGCCTGTACTCATCACTGAACACCAACCATTGGGTACAACAATAGGTATCTCCACAAACTGAGGGTCAGTCATTTTCCATCCATCATCACTCACGCAACTGCTACTATGATGAAGGTGATCTCCGAGATCTATATACTGCTGCAAGGGAGAGGAATCTCCATGATCTACTAAGTACATATCCTCCCTGCAATCCAATACATCCCCGTGAATCCCACTATACACCTCTGTATGTCTCTGTGAACTACCACTCATCACTATATGCCCCATACTCATGTGATCTCTTGTATACATATGCAACATCATGGATCCTGGGTGTACTATTGGGTCATCCTCTACATGAAGGTCAACCAATCCTGGAACACAAATGGAAGTGTCCTCATAACTTCCCCTGGCTATGGAATCCCCATGTGTATGTGTGTGCCCAATTGTTCCAACACCCCTCGTGAAGGGTGGTCCCTGTGCCCTATGGACATCCTCCTGCATCTCTGGATCATATATCTCCATACTCATCAGTGATCCTGGGTACTCCTCATGCTCCTCCCTCAACTGGTGCTCCACTGCTAAACCGCCAACATCCTCTCGCAATGTGGCTGAGGGATATATCCGACTCTCTACTGAAATAGATGTGGTGGATCTCTGTCTAATTTCCTCAAGGAGATCCTCTGATCTGGACTCTGATTCCTGAAGGGTTGTCTATGTGCCTTCCAAGAATTTTTGTGTGCTCACCAACTCATGAGTGAGTCGGTCCACCTCAATCCCTTGCTCCCTCAGTGCCATGTGATACATCTCGCCAACCTCCAATAGGTAATCCCTATCCATCAACAAGTACTGGTAGTCATCCCTCATCACAATCACTCTCTCCCTGAGTGTATGGAAGTCATCAATGACAAGTCCCCCATCTAAACTATCCTGTTTCATTGAGGTCCTCCAACAATAACCTGCCAACAATGCATGTGTATCATCAATGCATCTAGTGGCTTCCATGATCATGTCCTCACTAACTCTCAATTGTCCTACCAAGTGTCAAGACTCTTGGTCACAATCCTGTTGAGGTGCTACCTCATGCCTCTCACTGCTAGTGTCAACAATGGAATCCCCAACAACACACTCCTCAAAATATAAGGCATTGAACTTCCCACTATCCCCTGTGCTTTTAAGTCCTCCTATATGCCACCGCATGCCATCATCAACTGCAACCCCTATCTAAATCATACCATATCCTGTATGGGTAGCTATATCCTCCTGTGCACTTACCCTACTAATATCATCTGCACCTGGATCCCATAAGGATGTGTCTAGACACGTGCTATGGTCATTCCGACCAATAAGGAGTGCATCCTCATTACTGTAGATCGATCCTGGAAGTAAGTGTCCCAACAAGCTGTCAGTCTCCACAACCTGGTCCATCAATGGAATCTCCAAGAGTGGTGATTCACTCTCCTCATACTGATAGGTATGTGTAAGGTCAACTATCTCCAAGC
>SNQJ01S0049457.1:32416-47165 GCA_010110895.2 Picea sitchensis | reverse complement strand
ATGAATTAAAATAGTGTATTATTTGAATTATGTTATTTTATAAAATTGTTGCACATGGTTACTTATAATGGGCTTCACTCTAATTATACTTTAAACAAGGTTTGTTTATCAGCATACCTGTCGTAAATAAATATGTTTTATTCTTACACACTGTGTATGATAAGCGAAGTGAAGATAAATACTATCTTGCTCATAATGTGGTTGTTGAATTGGGCATTCACTAATGCAGAATGTTGGTTAACCTTGATTTGTTCACCAAATTGCCATGGGATAAGTCTTCTTGTGAATCCTCCATGGGATAAGTATTGTTGGCAGACATTGTGGGGATTTCTTGGCATTGGATTAGCTTAGTATTTGAGAGATACATCCATGTTCGTGTTCGATCTTCCCAGCAATGCCTCCACCATTTCCTGTCTCTAGCTTGACTATGAAACTTATATTCTCGTCCTCTCTTATCCAACGACCAATAACCCACCCATTGGTAATATTTGCATTTATGACTACAGATTTGCAATCAATCCATTGGTAATATTTTCATTTATGAGTACAAATTTACAATTAGGTATAATAAGATATGGGTACCATTAGAAAGTTATAGATATAATGGATGAGTTTTATAGTATGATCATGGCCATGGGAAAAAATCATAGGAAAAATTAAAGGGTCTTAGGACTTATGCTTCATGGACCATGCATAGGGTTTGAAACCACCACACAAGCCCTATAAGTGGAATATTTATCCTATAAGTATAATATGGACATCATTACAAGGTTTTACACACTATTGATTCATATCAAGGCCCTAATCATGGTCCAAGGACAACTACTAGTATCTCAGTGACCATTTCCATAATAGATTAATGTAATATAATGATTAAAGGATTAAATTATGCCAAGACATCATGCTTTTATAATTATAATCTAAAGTATCAATCCCTTACTCTGTCTATGTAATGTGCATGGAGAAGATGAAGATTCCTACAAATAGGTTATTCATAATTTTGAGTGGCTTGGATGCTAACAACATTGTCATTACTTGGAATGATAGCAAGAAATCCAAAGGTGGTACATATGACCACGAACACTAAAAGTATATTTTAGGACTTAGTGGTTGTTCTTCGGCCATGGTTAGGGCCCTAATACCAATCCCTAGTGTTCCTAATCTCTTAATGGTGTCCATATTATACTTTTGGGGTAAATATTCCTTTTGCAAGGCTATTGTGGTGGTTTTAGGCCCTATGCATGGTCCATGAACCACAAAAACATATTTTAGTACTTATGGCATTGGATTTTATCCTTGGACCATGGGTATTTTTTTAAGAACCATCCACTGTGGAAAACCTTTTAATGATTCCCATATGACCATAGTCAAGCCCTTGAAACCCATCCTTGGTGACTAAAATATCCTAATGGAGTATGTATCCCACTAGGTGGCTAAATATCCCTTTTAAATGGTGTGTAGTGGTTCAATACCTCCTTTTCTCCCATAAGCCTTGGAAGGTTCATTTAGGTCATATGGTATTTTTTTCCTTGCTTGACCATAATCAAGATTCCAATGTCCATCCTTAGTATGAAAAACCTCATATAGATATCCATATCCCACTTGAAGGTCAAAGATCCCTTTTAGAAGGCCTATGTGGTGTTTTGAGGCCACATTCATGGAATAGATCCTTAATATTTATATAGGACTTGAGGCCCTTTATTTATTCTCCTTGCCATGGTTAAGACCTTGATACCCATCCTTGGTGCAAAAAACCTCATAATGGCACTCATATCCTAATCAAAGGCCAAATATCCCCTCTAAAGGGCCTTTGTAGTGGCTTAAACACTCATTCATGGATCATGAGCCTTAAAATATTCATTTAGGTCCTAAGACTCTTTGTTTTCTCCCATAAACATGGTCAAGGTCTCAAGACCTATCCATTGTCTCTAAAACTTTCTAATATTTCCCATCCCAAGTAGAGGCCAAAGATTCGATCTAGAGGATTTATGTGATGGTCCAAGGTGTCACTAGTGGATTTTGGGCCCTAGAAGATTAATTTAGATCCTATTGTCTATAATCCATTAATGATACCTTCATGATACAAAAAATATCTTAACGGTTCCCATTGCCATCAAGAGGCCAATGAATCAAGTTTGTGTTGTGGTTTGAGGCCCAATTCAAGGACCAAGGCTATAGAAGATTCATTTCGGGCCAAGTTCCTAAGAGCCATCTCTTCTGTGCAAAACCTCCTAATGGTACCTATAACCCACTCAAGGATAATGGTACCTTTTAGAGATTTTTTTGGGGGTTTTGAGAAATATTTCATGTCCCATAAGATATATAAGATCCATTAGAGATTAAGGAATTTATTTTCCTCCCCCAATCATGGTCAAGACCTTCATACCCATTCCTATTACACAAAAAATCATATGGCACTCATATCCAACTTGTATGAAAAAGATCCTTATTAGAGGGCCCGTGTTGTAGTTTAAGGCCTTGATCATTGCCCACTAGCCCAAGAATCTTTGTATAGGGTCTATTTTCCTATATTTATCCCCTAACCATGGTCAAGGACTTGAGACCCACCCTTGATGCACAAAACATCGTAATGGAACCCATATCTCAGTCATAGGACAATGATCCCCTATAGATAATGTGTTATGAGGTTTATTGCATCCTTTATGGACCTTGATCCCTCATAAGGCTTCATCGAAGGTACAAGAGAATTTTGTTTCCTCCCTTGACCATGGTCAATTCCTTAAAACCAGTCCTTAGCACATACGACTTCGTAACGGTACCCATCTTCCACATGGAGGTCAAATATCACCTCTAAAGGACTTGTGTTGTGGTTTGAGATCATTTTCATGGCCAGTTGGACCCGGAGATCCATTTATGGAATAATTCCCTTAGTTTACTCCCTTGAATATGATCAAGTCCTTGAGGGCCATCCTTACTATGCAAAAAAATTCAATTGCATCCATATCTCAAGTGTACACCAAAGTTACACTTGAGTGGGTTTATGTTATGGTTCAAGGCCTTTATCATGGTCCATTAAATCAATAATATTAATTTAGGGAATAATTCCCCCAATTCCTCCCATAACCATGGTATGAGACCCATCCCTAGTGCACAAAAACTCATATCGATGCCCATATCCCACTCTAAGGACAATTATCTCCTATACAGAGCACTATTGTGGTTTTGACCTTATTCATACTCCTTGGTCTCTAGAAGCTTCATGTAGGGATTAAGGGCTTCATTTTCCTTCCCTACCTATTGGCAAAGACTTAAGACCCATCCCTCTTGTCCAAGGCATTATAATAGAAACCATATTCCACATGGAGGCCAAAAATCCCTTTTAAAGGGCTCTATGGTGATTTGAAACCTTTTTCCATGGTCCATGAGCCCTATAAGATTCATTTAGATCTCAATTCCTTTGTTTTCCTTGCCTAACAATGGTAAAGTTCCTGAGGTCCATCCCTCACATGAAAATATTCCTAAGAGTACCCACTTTATCATTAGAGACCATATATCCTTGTTAGAGGGACTATGTGGTCATTTGAGCCATCAATCATAGCACAAAGATTCATTTTATATACTTTTGAAAATAATAAATTATTTATGTAGGAACATGAAAAGGTCATAAAATAAAAAATGTAGATCTCTTCAAGGCCTTTCCAACGAGATAAAGAATTCAAAAAATAGACGTTGAGGTAAAACATATGACAGAATTAGTAAGATATTTTTGTGTTAAAAATGGAGCACACACGTTATTTGAAATCCATTTTTTTAAATGGGAGAATTTCTACTCACTAACATGTTTTCTAACTTGGTTGCTTCATATTTAGGTTTGGTGTGATGATCTTGGTGGTTTGGACTGTAAAAGCAACAAAACTTCCCTTTTCTAAACACCTCTCAATATCTAATTTTTTCATGTTGTTTTTAAATAAGATACACACATCCATCACAAATGAAACTACACACATATATAGATTTGACTATGAAGCTTCGAAATATATGATTTTTTTTTTAATTTTCTTTTTAATATATTTTTTTTTGGTCATATATCAGAGTTTTAAAATAAAGACATATTTTATTCTTGTTATAAATTTTTATCACGTCATCCACTTAAAAAAATGAGGACATTGCATCCAAGATGGAGCTTTTAGACAACATTATCAAGGCCACTATTTGGTACATCTCAAAGGTTTGGGGATTGAGTATGTTAAAGAAGGACTAGGATAAGATGGAGAGGGTTTGAGTTCTATTTCTCCACAACATCATCTAGTATAAGAGGATTGTCTCCCATCACATTATATACATTGAGTTTSAAGCTCACCCTTTCTAAGTCGAGGCCATTTTGGGATTGGTTTCACTATTTCATCAAGTTTGGAACTTCATTGATCTAGACATTGACAGAGATCAATRCCCTTACCTTTCCTAGCACTCATCCATGGCCAYTTTCATTGCCTTGACTAGGACCTCCCAATGATTCCATTGTTGGTTAGGTTACACACCTATTACAAYGACTCTGCATATTGATGGATAGGCTCCCCCCATTTAGATACTCCCTATATGCCCCTAACCATATCCTTCTGAAAAAAGTAGGAATTGAATATGAAAATTATGGAGGACATTTACATATAGTACATTCACATGACGTAGGTAGATCCACTCCATCGCATCAAATTAAAGATGCATTTCTATGAAAATTACTTCATGGAGACAAGAGATGGCCTCATTGTTAGGACAACCTATACACTTCACCACAAAATGCATGCCTTTAGGATTCCTCTCAACTAGTTTCAGGTTGGTTCTCATTGACTTTGAGTGGAAGTTCATCACCATATTCCACGAGAAAACAAGGCTTGTCGACTCTACCACCTACAAGATACCAATATGGAGTCTAGAATTTTATTTTTTGATTCCCCATATATTATGAGATTCAATGTCAATTCCACTACTTTTTCAAAGTCTCCTAGATCTCCCTCTCCATCTTCTTCAAATATCCATATAAATGGTGCTTAGTTATATATATGAAGAATGATTCCAAGATTTTATCATCTATGATCAAACCACCCCACCACCAGGCAATACTAGGATGATTGTCTCCTCCTTATTGGCGCTAAAAAATAGGAAACAAGATGAAAACAAAGAGCAATTCCACCTCCACTTCCAAATGTGAGATCTTGGGGAGACCCCCAACCTTCTCGCATGAGACCCTTGTAACAATGTCGAGTTCATGCTTAGGATAGTTCTTTCATCCATAGTATACACCCTACTTGCCACTCATCTATATCTCAATAGAGAGAAACCTCTTCCAAGAAGAGTGGTGTACGCAAATATTCTAGTTCATCTAGAAAATCCCCCATCAAAGGTTTCTTCACTTTGACCTAAAATTCTAGGAGAGTACTATCTACTGCTAGTATAGATTCAAAGTCTAGAAACTTCTCCTCCACAATCGAAAGTGATGTCTCCACCAAACCTTGATCACAATCTCCATGCACATATAATGGAGACATGTCTCTCAACTTAGATGGCCCCAAAACTTTGTATATTTCTATTTTTTAAAAGATATATTTGGGATTCTAGGTCTTTGACCTTTGAGGTTAGATATTTTTTCATAAGAGTTGCACTTGCACTCCCACTACGTATTATTTCTAATGTACGTAGCAATCCCTTTGAATTATTTATGGTCACTTGTTGGACATTAATAAAATAACCTTATCTTATCTTATCTCACAAATTCTTCCACAAAGGAGTCAATCTATTATAGTAGATCTCTACTTTTCACCTTATGATGTTGATCTCTATTATATGTACTATCTTCAAATGCTTTAGCCTCAAGGAAAATTTCACACACTCTTTATACCTGCAATAAATAAACATGTTATATGGAAATTTCTCTTTATGGATATAAGTTGGAGATTTTAGGGTTATATATATTGTTTTAAGATTATATATATTGTTTTAGGGTTTGGGGGAGGGTTTAGGATTTTTTTTTTTGTTTTGGGGTTTTATTATTCCATTTTTTGTTGTGGGTGGGCCCAAGCCAATTCAAATTGAAGGTGATTGAATTGGTTGATATTATTGGTTCTATATTGAACCACACAATTTGATATGGTTGGTACACCATTTAAGGGTAAGTCCATCATCCTTTAGGATCGAACTGACCGAACTAGGCAATTTTTAAAACACTGATTGGGACTAATAATAAGTGAGAGAGAAGAGGAAGAAAACACCTTTTTCTAAGAGGTATGTGAATATTTCTTGGTGAACTAATTAGCCTTCAACAACTTAACTTTGAACTTGGAACCTAGTTGAAAATTTCGAACTCTTTTCCAATGTTGGGAGCAAAACTTAAATAAATTTAATATAAAATGGTCCTTTGAGCCATATGCCTAAGCTTGATGAGGAGGTTGTTGAATCCCTCAATGAATATTTGGATTCTTTGTCCAAATATTTATTTAATTTGTACCCACTAATCCAACATAGAAACTTTGTACTTTGGCAACTAGAACCACTTCTAAGAAGTTGCCTTGAAGTCATCTTAGTACTATTATCTATGATTAGAGTTTCGATGTTAGGGTTGTGGGTTTTCCCATTGGTTAGTCCCTAATTCTCCATGTGTACTTCGGCAACCAAAATCCTCTGAGCATCCACCAATTTGAATTGGGCCTCAAAGTAAGCCTCGAGACTATGGACACACAAATCCAACTTATATCCATTAAGACTTTCGCTAAATTTTGGGACATCTAGCTTGGTTTCCAACTTGAAGAAATTTCAAGCAATGGGAATAACTTAAGTATGACATGTAGCTAAGGAAATTGTTGTGGACATGGGGTATTATAGAGTGTGTTGTTGCATGCTCAATTTCTATTCGAACATGGACATCATGTCTTCACCATCTTAGCTTGAAACATGTTTAGTTGTTGTCACTTGGAAACAAGCTACTTAATTGAGATATGGCTTTATTATTGTTGTTCTTGCATCTACTCCACAATGAGTTGCGTGACACTAAAGTGTAGGGAGCTATCTTAATCTCTGTATCTGTGAGAAGCCATGATGTAAATTAAATCAGATATTTTGCATGCCTAGAATGAAATATGTAGTAGTATCATGTGTTTAATATGAAATACAAAGCAATAACGAAATTATAATCTATAATACAAGGAAATATAGAACAAGGGGGCTAGATTTAACAAATGTTAGTGCTATAGGGGTCATATTTATAGGGAATTGGATTGTAAGAGTCATGGGATAGAATTCCCCTTGATAGATCCTTGCTCATCGTTGCATCTAGGCAATTGTGTATGTTTCATGCATAAAGGGTCAATTCGGTCTATGTGACATTCTTGGTGGGGATCAGTTCTCACTATGTGACATTCTTGGTGGGGGTCAGTTCTAACTATGTGACATTCTTGGTGGAGGTCAATTATGTCTATGTGACATTATTAGTGGTGCAATGAAATTCAAACCCTCAAGTTATATAGTATTGAAGAGAATGTGGTGAGCTTAGTAACTAGTCTCGAAGCGGCTTCATTCGGATTTTGACAACCCCAAAATAATTGGGATTTAGATGCAACCTTGATTTGGAGACATAATAGATAGGTATAGCCCCCATTTACCATGAAAGAGATTGGGAAAAATAGGATTTAATACATAGGAAGATATGGGTCAAATATTTAGGCAGTTGGATTTTATGGGACCACAGTGAGTTGTGCCCAAAGGATAAAAGCATTGGAAAAATAAGGTTCCACAACTCTTTATAAAATCATACTTGAAACCAACGTGTGCAAAATGAGTTTGAATGTTCAAGATCCCATTTGGAAGGATTGGAAATGGTCCCATAGGAAATCATTCTTTGACTATTGAACCAAAGATCTTTATGCTAGGATCAACCTAAAATTTTATCATGTAGATAGATTCAATGGAAGTTGAATGGTTCAATGTCATGAATAAAAGAGGGTTCGTAGCTTTCAAGGAATTTGCAAAGCACATGCACCTATCAACTATAGATTTCTTGCATGGTTGGTACTAGGAAGTGAATTAGAATTTTAATAGTCTAGCAATTAAGGAATGAGTTCAAGGAATAAGTTTCACAAATGGAAATTGTGCAATTTGTCGTAAGGAAGAAATAGACAAGCAATTTCTTCAAGGCTACAAGGTGAAATGAACTTACAATGACTATATTAAGGTAGGATACCATGCATTGCTCATATCCCACCCAGATTGATAGGGAATCATTTTTGGGGATAGGTAGATGATTAGACACACATGAAAAGGAATATAGGATACTACAAGATTGGCAATGATTATGTTCTTATGGAAAATATGTCATCATTGTACAAACTACATTCTTTCACTTGGGGAAAGTTATTGGGTTCAAATATAACTTAGCAATGCACTTTACATTTGGGATAGGAATTTTAAGAAAAGAAATTAATTCTCTTAAATTTTAGTCCAAAGCGAGCAATACCAACCCTCTTAACTATAAAGGGAAGGGCAGTGCACATCATCTACTAGAGTTCTTGGATGGTTTGTACTAGGTAATCCTTATAATAGTTGTTGGAAATGTAATCCATTAGGGTTATTCGGTTCAAGGAATATGATATGAACCGTCACTAGAATTCCAAGAGACCTCTTGGAATACGAATCCAAAGGTCACATCAATGTAATTATATGTGTATCATATGAATGAATAAAACAATCCATGTTTATCAATGCTTATCTCCATTTTGTGCATTCTAACAATGGTATCAGAGCTCATTTAGTCTTAAAGGCTTGGTAATTTCATGGTAGTGTTCCATGGGAGGCCATTGATGAGCCAATGAAGAAGAGATGAAATTAAGAAGAATAAAAAATGTTGGAAATGCATGGAATCTGAGGGGGAAATTTGTTGATTTTGGAGTGTCCGTTGGTAAAATTTAGATTTCTCATTCAATATTTATCTCTTTTGAATGATTTGAGTTGCGTTGGAAACTATATTCAAATACTCACCAAAAGGTATTTTTGTATTTCCAATATTCATCTTTTTTTCAAACATATTCATCCGGTAAGAACCGGATTTTGTACAATCACAGGTTATGCGGCCATTAAAATGCAAATTGTGGCCACTATACAAAGCCAAATTAAGAATATAGCATAGTATTAGAAAGTTATTTCAAAGATATATCAATTATCTCTCAATATTGATTGAAAAATCATTGTTTAAGGAGAAAATCTTGCTGATAAAATTCACCTAAGAATGAAAAACGACCACTAAAAGTGAAAAATGTTTTTTTCTCATGGTACAAGATTTTGTTTTCTGAGATAAAAGTTGCAAATGGAACACCTTGATGATTACACAAATGGGTATCTTTTATTTTTTCGATTAACTTCTTGAATATCAAGATTTCTCTTAGCAATCTGTCCACAACAATTTGCCTACAATGATCTGCCAATTATCTGCAAGAAACACTGTGCAACCTCGAGGTTGTTCTCATTCCAACGAGAAACACCGACCATGCATTCCATTCTCTTTTCATTGGATTAATTGTGCTCAATTTATTGGATGTCTTGAGGATTATTTTTATGGCTTTGCATATTACTTAGAATTCATGTTTGAGCTCTATCAATTTTTTGCCATCCTTTGAGAATTAAGAAGTAAGCATTTCAATCTTTTTGCACGGTTGCCCCATAAGATAAATCTTTCAAGGAATTTAGCTTGTTATAAACTTCATTTCAACTCTTTGTTTTGATCTTAAGCAAGCTAATTGTAGATTTATTGAATGTGCATTTTCAACTCTCCCTTAAACTTGATTGAAAATCAAGGCTCTCTCTTTGACATTCCTTTCTATCTCATGCCCAAGATTGAAGACTTGCATTTTCAAGAATAATTGTAACTTGCAAATAGTATTTTTGCAAGTTGAATTACATTGTAAACGAGTGCATTTTCAGTAGAATCTTACACCCTTCATTTGTTGAATTTGAATTGTAGAGTCTGATTGTTAAAGAGTGGAGTTGCAAGAAACCCTTGAGGTCTAATTAATTGTATAAATGGATCGAATTGATGAATTATTAGAGTTATTGAGCACACTAATACTCTCTTTTGTGGACAATACAAAAAAAATGGCATAACAAATCTCGGTGATGTTTGAACCTATTTACAAGAATCACTAGACAAAATTGAATTTCTCTAGCTTGAATCACAACTCCAACAAGAAGAAATACAAAAGAATAATCATCATTATGAAATAGTCCTTATTTAGAACAACCCTTTTTTCAAAGAAGGTGATTCAGTTCAAAAGCTAGTACAGAAGTTGTTTAGTGAGATAGCTTCAGATTCAAGTGCAGATGAAGTCAAGCTTCCTCTTTCCAAAACAATCATCAAACCTTGGGAATAAATCGGGAAAAATAAGAAGAGAACTGGTATTGGATATGAAAAGGAAGTCAACTTTCATACTCTGGATTATACCAAATTGATCCAGTTCCAGAGTGTTGGAATGCTACAAGAAAGTTCATATTCAATTACTCTAATTCAAGAGAAGATTTTGAAATTCCAACATTGTCAATGAGTTGGCCACATGAAAGATCAATGATTCGATCTTCATCCTTGTGAGAATTGTGGAAAGCACAATCATCATTCAAACAGATGTTCTAACTATCGGGAATATGCAAGAGTAAAGAACCACTATGCGTGGATGACTTCTTGGCAATGGTCATCAACAACCAAGAAGAAATTTCATTCATACCATAGAATTCATTCTCGAGTATTGACATGTCTTCTAGTGAAAGGACGTGCATCTTCTCACCTTTTCCCTCATAGAGGGGAATAACATCAGCAATTGACAGTCGGGATTCAAGTTTCGAATTCTTATCAATCGCTCAGTAACAAGCAAGTGTGATTTGGTTTGTGGTCACCCAAAATCACCTGAACAGTTTGTGGTTTCCCTTAAACCACCACTTAGTAGAAGACTTTCAACTTCTTCTAGAGAACAGTCACTACTACATATGGAAGGAAATACTAACATCGTGCTCTGACAGTACCAATAAAATCGGTCGTACTATTGGATTTTACTTGCATTTTTTGAATTGTTTTTTAAAAATCCCAGACACTCGTCGACTATCCGATGAAAGGGACTTTATTGTCGAATATACGACGGTTGACCAAGTCAATGATCTATGTGTCAGCTTTTGACGAAGTCAATATTTTTTCTCATTAAATGTCTCTCTACTCAACATTCGTCAGAAGTCCGATGAAAAAGTGATATATATAATTTAAAAAGTTTGAAATATTAGTGACGTTCAACATTATTTCTATACTAGCGACAATTTGCAAAGGTTATTGGGGATATTTTTTTGTCATAATACAAAAAAAATTATTTTGTTAATTTCATTACAAATAGTTAAACTAATGATGTTTATTTTTGAAGATAATCATAATTTAAAGTTTGGTAAGGAAAAATGTCACATAACATTCCTCCAAGAGGACAACGAGACATGAGATCTACATTGGAGTCTTTAGGTGATCAAAAATGTTATTTCCCTTGTAAAATATGTAGGGGCTATAATAGGAGACTTTTAATAAAGAAAACTAGAATACATTTTAGAGAGTATGGACACCTTGAAGGTGGGCATGAATATCGTCCCTTGGCAAGTTATTCATTATGTCTTTATATTGTAGATTGTTTTTGTAAATGCTTATATGTTAAATATAGAAGAAAAATAATGTATTATTTTTTCTTTATGGACATATTCTATGTACACACAAAAAATTAGAGTAAGTTAAGAAGAGAAGAAGTAGACATAATAAGTATAATTTAATTAGGGTTTAGGGGAGTGTTTAGTGGTTAAGGGGTTTAAGGTTTAAGGGTACAAGGTGTAAGGGGTTAGGGGTTAAGATTTTAGCGGTTTAAGGGATAATAAGGCCATATTAGGGCTCAATGGTTAAGGGATTAGGGGTTAATAGGTTAGGGTTTAAGGTAGGTTTAGGGGGTATAGGTCCTAGGGGATTTAGAGGTTAATAGGGTTTTAGGGAGTAGAGGTTAGGGGTTTAGGGTTAAGGGGTTCATGGTTAGGGATTAAAGGGTTAGTCCGGGTTAGGGGTTAATAATTTATGGGATTAGGGGGTAAGGCGTTATTGGTTAATGGTTTATGGGTTAAGGGATTAAGGGTTTAAGGTCTTAGGGGGAATGGGGTTAAGGTCTTAAGGATTAGAGGGATAGGATATGAGGGGTTAGGGGATAGGGATTAAAGGGTTAGGGGTTAACGGTTTAGATGTTATGGGTGGATTAAGGGTTAGGGATCATAGGACTATATAAGCTCTCAACCCCTTATAAATTGTGGTCTCCAAATTGTTTTCTTTGTTTCTCTCTCTCACCTAATATGATTGCTCCATATAGAATACCAACTCATAAGTACCCATAACTCTTGGATGGCCAATAACCTGTTAACCCATAATCCCTTAGCCATTGACCCCTTATAAACCCCTAAACCATTAAGTACCCCTATCCTTGACCCCTAATTATCCCCTAAACCTTAACTCCTAACCCCTAACCCTTGCATCACTAATGCATTAACCCCTAATCCCTCAGATTTCAACCCCTCATAAATTAAATTGTGGTATCCAAGTTGGGATAGGGGAAGTTGGCATCCACTTAACACTTGTGGTCTCCAAGTGAAATCAAGAAAGAATATGACATAATGATGAAGGTGAAATAAGAATATGTTGTTTTTGTTGGTTGTGACTATATATCTCACAAAGTGTCTCTCTTTCTACATGTCAAGAAAAGTAACATTTTCCCTATATTTTTTCAACATATTCATAAACATCTTGATAAATTGCATGATATTTATCATTGATTTGTTGTCTTTGTTTCTTGCTCTCACCAACTAAGTTGGTTGCTCTATATAGAATACTAAATCCTAAGTACCCCTAACCCTTGGATGACCAATAACCTTTTAACCCCTAAGCCCTTATCCCTTGACCCCTTATAAACCCCTAAACCATTAAGTACCCTTATCCCTGGCCCCTAATTACCCTATCTTAAAAACTAACCCCTTAACCCCTAACCCTTGGACCATTAATGCATTAACCACTAATATCTCAGCTCTCAACCTCGTATAAATTAAATTGTTGTCTCCAAGTTAGGTCGGGGAAAGTTTCCATCCACTTAAAACTTGTGGTCTCCAAGTGAAATCAAGAAAGAATATGACATAATGATGAAGGAGAAATAACAATATGTTATTTTTGTTGGTTGTGACTATACATCTTACAAAGTGTCTATTTTTCTACATGTCAAGAAAAGTAACAATTTTCCTATATTTTTCAACATATTCATAAATATCTTGATAAATTGCACAAGCTTCATCATTGATTCGTTGTCTTTGTTTCTCTCTCTCACCTAAGTTATATTTGTCTTTGTCTTTGTTGTCTTTGTTTTCCTATATTATATTTTTGTAAATGTTTGTATTGTTTTAATATTTTTCATATACACTAATATTACTTGATTGTTTGTAATTATAAAGGAACGATGCTCTGGGGAACTGCCCATGGAGGAAGACATGGTTGTACAAGTTCTTGTTCAGGAACATGGAGTGAATATTGAAGATCAAGGCAATGATCCTATGAAAGAAAATGACGATGTTAATAACACAATTGAAGAAGATGGGACAAATATATTGATCTGGGAGACATTTAATAATGTTGGAATGGATGATGATGACGACTAACTTGATGGTTTTTTTGATATACCTGTATTTGAGAAGGAAAGACAACCTCTTTATGAAGGATCCAAAACAAGTCTTCTCTCTACTATATTGTTGTTGGTGAACTTAAAGGTTATGAATGGTTTTTCAAACACTTGTGTCACACAACTCCTAAGGTATGTAATATATTTTCTCACATTTAGTATATGATGATAAAGGTTTTATTTTTTCCTCTATTTTTATTATTAGTTGATCATCTGTAAAATTTGGATGCAATATGTATGATTAATATTCTTTACATTAACCAGTATTTATTTTTTTTGTTGTAAATTGTTAGGTGAATTTATGTTACCACCGTCAAATGTGTTATGTTGCACATACCAATATTTACATTGTTAGAAAAACAGGATCACGGAGAAATAAAATAAAACAAATGCGAAAATAAAACACAAAAGATAAATAATAAAATAGAGACACATATGTATACGTGGTTCACCCAGTGTGGGCTACGTCCACCAGATAAATTGTCAGGTCCTTCCTTTATTATTATCCAGCAAATGAAGGGATGCAACCTACAACAAACCCATTCTAACTTCATCTTCTTTGTCTCACAGTCTCCTCTCTCAGAATACAATATTCACTATGATACCTAGCCGCAATACATTTCCCTCATAAAAGAGGGTTTCCTTCTAGGGAAAAAAACCCTAACATAACTTCTACCACTAAATCTGTGACCTTATAATGAACGGTCCAGATTTACAATGAAATTACAATATACATTTACAAGGCAATTTTTCCTTTGGGGGCCCGCTTGTCCCCGCAACCCGCAGGGGGTAACCCTCCCCCCCCCTGCACTCCCCCGCGTGGATGAGTGTACATTCTTCTGGGGTGTAAAGTCTTCATGGGGTATAAACATGGCTAAAAAAAAAGACCTCTGAATCAGGAAGATAATCAAGCTCCACAATCAACATACATGTCATTATGAAAGATATTGGAATGGAGTATCAAGCTAGTCATATTTGTCTTGATGATCACATTATATATTATGGAGAACATGTGTAGAAAGAAGAATACCTGA
>SNQJ01S0049457.1:0-27686 GCA_010110895.2 Picea sitchensis | reverse complement strand
TTGCACTACTTCACAGAAGAGTAACAATTGAAACTTATCCTAACATTCACAGTTCCATTTACTCAAAATGAGATTCATTCATTTATGAAAACACAATATAGAGAATTTCAAACAATGTTCACACCATGCATTTGGATCATTTTCCCTCTTTTCTATTCATAAGTGAAAAATGGTTACAACTGTGATTCCAAAATAAAAATTGAAAACTGAGATTTTTCTCCTATCTCATATTCTGTTGATTAGCCTCATTCAGCGTACAAGACCTCTATTTATCGGAGGTTTCTTAGGGTTTCCCCCTGGCTACTTGCCTACTCTAAAAACTTAACCTAACGACTATCTAGACTAGTCGCATTCCAGATTCGTAGTGGAATCTTCCACTTCGCTTGTAATTGTTCAAGCATGCCTCCAAATTTCCCCGGCCTGATTTCAAATGTGTCTCAAGAGATTAATTTCGGCGTTGAGTTAAGGCGATCTTCAAAATATCTGTTGTAACTGTCAGCATTGATCTCTCGTACAGATTCCTTGACATTGATAAGTCTTGCTCCATGTGATTGCCAACGATGCTCCTACATCATACTCCCCTTGAAAAAAAAAATCATGGACTCTTGTCCATGAGCTCTTGCACTGACCTTCCATGCTTCTGTATAGCAACTTCATTTTCCCAACTGACATCTTCTATTGGGTGTCCCTTCCACTTGACCAGATATTTAAAATAGGTCTTCTTTCTGGTCTTCTTGCCAATCCTTTGATTCACGATCTTCTCCATTTGTGGCTTCTCTGCTATAGGCATTTGTTTCTCCCACTGGATCTTCTCTTGATCTTCTGATCCCTCTGTGTCATCTTTCCTGTAAGGGTACAGGCCTGAAACATTGAATATGGGCGATATGCCCACATCATCTGGCAGCTCAATCTCATAGGCGTTTGCATCAAACTTCCTCAATATCTTACATGGTCCTATCTTTTTCATCTTTAACTTATTATATGTTCCCCTAGGGAACCTTTCTTTCCTGAGATGTGCTAGAACATGATCTCCTACTTCAAATTGAATTTATTTGCAATGTTGATCAGCTTTGCGTTTATACTCTTGGTTAGAACTCTGCAACTATCCTCTAATCTAGCTATGGAGCCTCTGCATTTCTGCAGCAAAATTTTCTACTCCAGTACTCCTGATCTCACTCTATTCCAAGTCTCTCAACTCAGATACTCCCTTGGGTTACATTCCATACAATATTTGGAATGGGCTCTTTCCAGTGCTCCTGTTTGGTGAATCATTGTATGCAAATTCTTCTTGCGACAAAATCTGAACCCATTGATTATGGTGTTCAGTGACTAGACTCCTCAATAAGTTTTC
Source organism: Picea sitchensis (assembly GCA_010110895.2). Classification (NCBI taxonomy): domain Eukaryota; kingdom Viridiplantae; phylum Streptophyta; class Pinopsida; order Pinales; family Pinaceae; genus Picea; species Picea sitchensis. The sequence continues at coordinate 26,335 of SNQJ01S0049457.1, read as the reverse complement.
CAAACTTTTTTTCACCACCTTAGTCTGTCCATCCGTCTGAAGATGATAAGTTGAGCTGAAGGACAAATATATCCCCAAGTTCTTCCATAGTGTCTCCAAAAATGATCGACAAATTTTGTGTCTCTGTCCGAGAGAATGCTTCTGGGTAGGTCGTGAAGTCTTACAACTTCCTTGAAAAACAGATTTGCAACATGTGTTGCATCACTAGTCTTCTAGCATGGCATAAAATGTGTTATCTTTGAAAATCTATCCACCACCACAAATATGGAATCAAATCCTCTTTGTGTTCTTGGTAGTCCCAACACAAAATCCATGCTTATTGCATCCCAAGGCCTCTCTAGTATTGGCAATGGTTGATACAATCCAATTTTTTGTCTCTTCCCTTTTGTGTGTTGGAAGATTCTACATCTATTCACAAACTTTATCACTTATGTTCTCATACCTGGCCAACAGTATGAACTTCTCAACTGTGAAAACGTTTTATCATGGCCGAAATGTCCAGCCAATCCTCCACTATGCTTTTCTTTCAAAAGGTTATCCCTTATTGAACATTTTGGTATGCACAACTGATTTCCCTTGAAAAAAAATCCCTCTTGAACCATGTACTATGTCCACTAGCTTTTGTCTCTTAGCACAGGGTTTGCACATGCTTCGTATGCTTCCTTGAAATCTGTATCATCACAATACATGTCCTTAAGGTGTTCAAACCCCAAGGTCTTCACCTGAAATTCTTGCAGAATCAAGCATATCATGCTCAATGCATCAACAACTTTGTTAGCATTCCCAACAATATGTTTTATGACAAAAGTAAAATTCTGCATAAACTCAACCCATTTTGCATGCCTCTAATTCAATTTTTCCTGCCTGGTTATGAATTGTAAAGCCTGGTTATCGCTATACAAGACAAATTCCTGTGGGACAAGATAATGTCTCCATTTCTTCAAGGCTTGAATTATGTCATAAAATTCCTTGTCGTATGTGGAGTATTTTCTCTTGGTCTCATTCAGCTTCTCACTGAAATAGGCAACATGTCTATTGTCCTGCCTCAAGATTTCTCCAATTGCAACTCCACTTGCGTCACATCTCACCTGAAATGTCTTTTCAAAATTCGGTAAGACCAGAATTGGTCATTCTGTTATTTTCTAGTAAGACTTATGCTTCTTCTTCACTATATCCATCATCGACGCACAAATTCCATTGAAGACTCTGATGAACTTCCTATAGAAACTCGTTAATCCATGGAAGCTTCTTACTTGAAACATGCTCCTTAGTGATGACCATTCTTTGATCGCCTTCACCTTCTCTGGATCCATCTTCAGTTCATTCGAAGAGATCAAAAAACCCAAATAAATGAGTTTTGTCTTCATAAAAGAGGACTTCTTCAGATTTATCAACAACTTCTCCTATTGTAGCCTCCTCATCACTAATGTTAGGTGCCTCAAATGCTCCTCTTTAGTATTGCTAAAGATCAGTATATCATCCAGATATACAACCAAAAACTTGCCAACGAAATCTTTCAGTATTTCATTCATCAGCCTCATAAAAGTACTCGGGGCATTGGTTAAGCCAAATGGCATAACAAGCCATTCATACAAACCTTCATTTGTCTTAAAGGTTGTTTTCCACTCATCACCTTCTCTCATTCTAATCTAGTGATATCCACTTTTCAAATCTATTTTAGAAAATAAATTTGCTCCACTTAAACAGTCCATTAAATCATCCATTCTCAGTAAAGGAAATCTATACATGATGGTGATATTGTTAATGGCTCTCGAGTCTGTACACATTCTCCATCCTCCATCCTTCTTTGGACTCAACACAGTTGGTACTACACAGGAACTCAAGCTCTCTCTGACCAAACCCTTGTCTAACAATTCCTGGACTTGGTTCTTCACTTCCTCATTCTCTCGAGGTGTCAATCTGTATGTTACTTTGTTTGGCAGACTTGCTCTTGGTATCAATTCAATATGGTGACTGATACTTCTGATGGGTGGTAATGAGTTAGGTAGCTCATTCACCACTATGTCAACAAAATTATCCAACAATTCCTAAACTTCTTCAGGCAAGTCTTCCATCGAATTACTTGTAAGGATAACTTTGGGTTTCCTCACCACAACAAACTGCATCTCATGTTCGTCCTTGACCTCTTTCAGGAGTTTCTTCCCACTCATGAGAAGTATGCTTGTGTTGGCCTCCTCTTTCACTCTCTTCTCCTCTATTGGCAGAAACACGTGTGTCCTACCATTCTTCTCTAATGTGTATGTATTATTTATCCCATCGTGGATGACATTCCTGTCAAACTGCCATGGTCTTCCCAACAGAATATGACATACATCCATGGGAATTACCTCACATAGAATTTCATCTCTATATCCTCCTATTTTAAATTCAACCAAGCATTGTTTAGTAACCATTAATTTGTGCCCTTTCTGCAACCATGAGACTTTGTATGGCTTCGGATGTGCAATTGTCTCCAACTCCAACTTCTCCACCATCTCTATGGATACTTGGTTATCAGTGCTCCCACTGTAAATGATCACCTTGCATACTATGTCCTTAGTTTTGGAAGTTGTACTGAAGAGACTATTCCTCTGCACTGGTCTCTCAACTTTTTCCTCTGGTTTTAAGAGAACCTTCCTCAACATCAGGGATCTTCCATCCTCTTCTCCTTCTGCCTCAACATCTATTCTCTGTGCTTCTGAAATGTGAGCTTCACCTCCTCCTTCTTTCTTCTTCTTGAGACATTCCCAAGACATGTGTCATGTCTTTCCACAGGCATAACATCTTACTTCTCCTCCTCATCTTCTTCCTCTTCCTCTGGAAGAATTTCTTCCACCACCCTATCTTTCTCAGGAACTTCCTCCTCTTTCCGAGTGATTGTGTGGTTTTTTAGCCTCGTCCTTAGACTTATGGGCTCTATCTTGGGTAAATCCCTTGCTTTTGTTTGGGACGGGGCCCTTACCTCTCCCTCGTTGGATTTTCTTTCTGGCCAACTTCTCCTCTACATTCAACGCAAACTGATAAACATCCTCCACTGTCCTTACTGACATCATGTTGAGCTCATCCTGGATTTCATATCTCTGACCATTTATATATCTGGCAATTTTTTCTTCATCTCTCTCTCTTTGTTCAATTCTAACGTTCAGACTATAGAACTCCTCTGTGTACTCCTTAACTGTCATCCCTTTCTGTCTCAGGTTCTGCATTTTCTTGAACAGATTGATCTGATAATCCTTGGGCATGAACTTAGCCTTCATCTTGGCTACCATTTTGTCCCAACTCTTTATCTTTGATTTCCTTTACTTCTTCTCTCAGCCTGCAGTTCATCCCACCACAACACTGCATGTCCTTTTAGTCTGGTGACAGAATGTCTCACCCTTCTTTCCTCATCGATGTCTTCATAATCGAAATATTTTTCCATGGATCTTATCCAATCCAATAGCTCTTCGGCATCTAAATTGCCTTCATACATTGGGACCTCTATCTTGGCTCTACCTCCCAATCAGGAAACTACTCTCAGTAAGCGTTCCTCATCAACATCCTCTCCTGCACCTTCTCCAACAACATTCTCGCCCACTGCTTCTTCGCTCTCTACATCGCTGACATCTCCAGCATTAGGTGCTCGTCTCTGCACTGCCTCCATCGCCTCTAATCTTGCACGGAGTTCTCGCATCTCCCTTTCTACAACTCGATTAGCCAAAGGTGGTTCCACTTGTCTCCTTGGTGGCATTCTTTTGACTATCTGTCACACAGAGTACAACTTCGAGTTATTTTTCTCCTTTCTTTTGCCTGCTGATTGTAAGAAAAACTTATGCTCTGATACCACTTGATGGTGTGTATCAGATTATTTTATTTATCTACTCTCTGCTACAGAAATAAATAAAAAACATGAGGCTCTGATACCACTTGATGCAGACCCCCCTTCTCTCTTAAAGGTTGTGTGACCTCCCGGTCTAGGATCAATCAAGATACTGAGTCTGGTTGACTCTATGGGTCTCTGTTAGACCCCAAACCCACTTTCACGAGTCCTTTCTCCAAATGCACAGGTCATCTGAGACCCACGACTTCTCTCCCAAGCATCGTTCAAACCTCAATGCCAAATGGGTGCTAGCTCCTCTCAGCGAAGCCCTCTCTCCCTTGTGACCACTGGAGATGACCACGCGCTCAAAGGAAAGGCGCGTCGCGATGTCACTTTTCGCGACCCTGGGAGTGTTGTTACCTCTGTTCACCCGATAGCCGAAATCGCAATGACCCGAGATCTACAGTTCAGATATCCCCTTGATCGACGGTTGCGATCAAGTCGGTGTTTCGCGCTTCGCGACTTCCGAGTTCCCTTGCCTTCGTTCTCCCGATAGCCAAAATCGCGATGACACTGGATCAACGATCCAGGTCTCTCCTCAGAACTGATGGTCACGATGATTTCGGGATTTCGCGTTTCGCAAAGTTGAAAGCCTTGTCACCTTCGATCCTCTGATCCCCGAAATGTCGATATTTCACCCTGGACAATCAACGGTCCAGATCTCTCCTGGATCCAACAGCTCAGATCAAGTCGCGGATTCGGGCTTCATGAATCCTTAGCGTTCTGCCCTTTGACTCTTCCAAAGAACGAGTCAGTGAAACGTTGGTTCTTCACCACACGTCCCTCCCGATGGACAGTTTTGATTCTCTAGCATTCAGATCGAACAACTGAGATCTTTTCCCCCTTGCGCTTATGCTATCTTCAGAGTTAGAAGATATTCTGGGTGTTCAAAGGTTTCGAACCTTTGCTCCTTCGATGAGTCTGATTCTTGGACCCTTTAGCACTTATGCAAAGTGTTATTCCTCCTGAGCTTGGTCTTCTGAAGACTTCGACTTCCAACGCACCCCTCACGTTTCAAGGATTCGATAACTCAGATTCCGGAGGATTTCTCGAAGAGAAATCTCTCTCGCCTTTCTGGCGTTCTCCTTTCTCGACTCTTCGACGCTTAGTTGAATATCGGATCTGTGCACTTCTTGCACCAGATCTTACGCAAGGTTATGGGTTCTTGAGGATGGCTGTGATCCCCTTGCACCAGACTCTTTTCACTCCTTGCAAAGGGAAAGTTTTGTGTTATCTCTTCTGAGCTTCGGAACCAAAACAGATTCCGTCAATGCACTCCTTGTGTTTTGTGTGCACTCCTTGCACTACTTCACAAAAGAGAAGCAATTGAAACTTATCCTAACATTCACAGTTCCATTTACTCAAAATGAGACTCATTCATTTATGAAAACACAATACAGAGAATTGCAAACAATGTTCACACCATGCATTTGCATCAATTTTCCTCTATTCTATTCATAAGTGAAAAATGGTTACAATTGTGATTCCAAAATAAAAACTAAAAACTGATATTTTTCTCGTATCTCCTATTTTGTTGATTAGCCTCATTCGGCGTACAAAACCTCTATTTATCGGAGGGTTCTTGGGATTTCCCCTTGGCTACTTGCCTACTCTAAAAACTTAACTTAACGACTATCTAGACCAGTCGCATTCCAGAGTCGTAGTGGAATCTCCCACTTCGCTCGTAATCGTTCAAGCGTGCCTCCAAATTTTCCCAGCCTGATTTCAAGCTGCCTCAAGAGATTAATTCCAACGCTGAGTTAAGGTGGTCTTCAAAATATCTGGTGTAACTTCCAACGTTGAGCTCCCGTACAAATTCCTTGGCATTGATAAGTCTTTCTCCACGCGATTTCCAACGATGCTCCTGCATCAAACATGAATGTATATATCGAGCCTCTTATCGACGAGTTACTAGAGTTATGGAAGGGCATCACTATGTATGATATCTCTAGACTAGTAGGTGCGCAAAGGGAATTTCAATTCCATGCAATGCTTGTATGGAAAATTCACAATGCCCTAGGGATAACACATTTCTATGGTATGTTATAATGTTACACTGCACTTTAATAGTGTTTAATTTTATGAATTTCATATCATACATGTTTTTATATAATCCCTTCATTAAACATACTTCGAATAATTGATATAAAATTTAATCCATCTCTTGTAGGTCTTCAAACAAAGGGTAAATTTGGATGTCCATTTTGTGGTCCTAAGATGAAATCTCCTCATTCAAGAATTTTAGGAAAGGAGGTGTTTGATGAGTATAGGCACTTCCTCTCTAAGAACCATAGGTATCGAAGTGTACCAAAAAACATATTTTCAATGGGAAAGAAGAGATTGGAGTAAAACCATGGAGAATGACACCTCATCTATGGCAATTGCAATATAACATAAATCGTCAACGTATGGATCAAATCCTCTATGTATTACACATGAAATGTTTGGAATATTTTATATTTTTATTGCATTTTGTTATTTGTACTAATTGACAAGTATTGTTGTAATATCTTTAATTTATATGCTTCACCTTGAAGGTCTTCATGAAGGAATTAATAATGGGGTGCTTCCACGAGGAATGAAAATTGATCACGTACAATTCAGTAGGCTCCCCTACTATGAGCACCTAGAAATTGTTCATTTGTTTGATACAATGCACATCGTGAAGAATGTAACATAAAAGTTATGGAGAATGTTAGATGGAATGAGTGACAGAAAAAATTGTCAAGATTTGTAATGACATTAAGGAGGCCAATCATGCAATTGAAAGTGTGATTCATTCAAATAGCGATGGAGACCAAAATATAAGTGCTCTTCCATGGCTATTGACAGAGCAACAAAGCAAGGATGTAAAAGAGGTTATTGAAAAAATTAAATTTCCCGTTGGATTTTCTTCAAACATAAATAATATCCTAACAAAAAATGTGAATTAGGTGGGGTAAAAACTCATGATTGGCATACCTTGATTAAGGTAATTATTTCGGTGTATATATTTCTATATTGGTGAAACATCTTGTTAGTGTTTTTTTTTTCTACTAATTGGGAAATAAATAATGATTTATTTTTTTTGTTATAGTATGTTCTACCTCTATCTCTCCCAGACAACTTTGACAACAATGTCAAACAATTTATATATGATCTTGGCAAATACATGAGGTAAGTGGTGATTTATATGCAAAGTGTAATTTGTTCAATTCGTTGTACAACTTATATTTGATTGCATGTGTTTTACTTATAATGTAGTACTATACACTTTTTTGTTGAAACCTATGATTTTCTTGCATCATTTGTATATGGTTGTTATCTAAAGAAAACTATAAAGAAGATATAAAGTATTTGAGGAGAGAAATTTCTCATTTAATGTGTGAAATGAAAAAGTATCTACCTCCGACATTTTTTGATACTCAAGAAAAATATGACAAGTGAGAGAGACAACTTTCATACATTAAGAAAGAAAAGAGATGGATCAGTCTCCTTCGGAAATGATGATTGTTGTTGGGGAAAAACACCCTACGGACTAGCAAATAGAGTTCAGACTTTGCATGTAGATATGACCGAATAGAAATTACTTTCTACCTTCATCCCTAGATTTAAATCTCATTTTCTTAGTAAATGCATGGTAAGATCAACCTACCTCGTTACCGACGTTTGATGTCGATCCTCCGTTGTGCTTGATTACTTGTTCGCAATACTCCTTCCAAGTTTGACCTACATTCAAGACAAGAAACAACTATGCATGCATACTAATTATATACTCACGGGTTAGAAATCAAACATAAACTAATCAAACCATAAAAAGTTCATGAATCGGGACGGGAAAAGCATTCTCTTTATTACTTAAAATGAGTCAACTTACAAAAGTTGAGACCGGCCACCGCTCCTTGAACCTGATCCTGGGCTCCTCTTCTTCTGTCCTTCAACTGCTTTGCTTTAAATCTCCTTTGGCATTAGGAATACAAGAAACAACTATGCATGCATACTTCCTATATACTAGCGGGTTAGAAATCAAACATAAACCAATCAAACCATAAAAGTTCATGAATCGACTGAAAGCATTCTCTTTATTACTTAAAATGAGTCATCTTACAAAAAGTTGAGACCGACAACCGCTCCTTGAACCCGACATCCTTGGCTCCTCTTCTTATGTCCTTCAACCACTTTGCTTTAAATCTCCTTCAGCATTAGGAAAGGCTAAAGGGTTGGGACAATGGAATAATGCAAGCAAAGTTTCTTTGCTATATTCTTCCTCTTTTTCAAATGGTACCCCTACCCCTTCATAGGGCTAGAAGGAGCTAGGCATTTGGATGAACCATCATCCATGGCCAGCCTCTGAGTTTGGTCACCCATAGATTTTTGTTCCATTTTGCAACTTCTTTTTTCATGCTTTTGTAGATACACACGGGATTTTTTGGGTCATCCAACGCAGCATAATAATGGGTTAGGGCGTGCGGGCCTTTACACAAGAGGATTTTCAAAGAGTTGTTCGCAATGCTTTTTGGCAAAGTTAAATGATGAGTTGGCCCTCGATGTCGCGCCGTGTGGTGCAATTGAAGTTGCGCAGCGCTCTGCTGGGGCCAATATATCCGATGGTTGAAATGCATTACCAATATTTACCAATCTATACTGATACGATGAATAAGTGAGCCCAGGAAACAGGAACCAGGAGGTGCCATCTGCGAAATAACAAATGTCTCACCGAGGCGGCATACCCATGTTCTGATAAAATAGAACCATGGCTACCAATCAAATACATCAGATTCATGTCAAATAACTATAAGCATATAGCCGCGAATACACGCCGTACGAGCTACATCTCAAATCGAAGATATACATATAGAGTATCTATCTTCCGTGGTTGATTCGGCCCGATGGTCGAGATGACATTCTCGTGAGCTCGAGAAACAACTTCAAAATCTTCCAAAACTCTGGGTAGGAGGTATTAATATGAGGCAATGACCGCATTCACCTAGAGGTCTTCGATGGCTCGTCAATCATGGACTTGATAATCTGATGATCAGACTGAAGGCTTAAATGATTTCGGTGCAAGGGACTTGATTAGACGCTCAGATGGCTCTGCATGCTAATAAAAATACATTGTAGAGGGGCCACTCAAAGCTTATAGCGACAAACTTCCCTTGGACAATAGCACCACAAGTGATGAGACTCAGCAAAGCATGAATGTTAATCATAAGTCTACGGCTGTGAGGCAACACAAACTCTCCATATGTTTGAAGAATAACCAAACTAAGTGGAGGACAATAACCCTATATAGCGAAAGCTTCATATATCGTATCTACATCCCATAGTCTGGTTAAAACAATCTATATAAGCATCCAAAAGGACTCCATTATAATCGCCAATAAAGAAAATACTTTTCCCTTCCTCTTTGGGGTATATTTGATTTTGTGTTCTTTCAATGAATTGTGGTGCAAGAATAAAGGAATATTACGCTACAATGGGAGGAACAAGTATTGCAAACATACAAGCTCAAGGCACAAGGACAAGACCGATGTTCTAGTAAAATGATGTACGGAAAAATCCTCCGACGGCCAAAGGTGTTAAGACGCTAATCAATTGTCACAAAGTCGGGTGGTGGATAAGGTATGAAAATGTGGTTGATAAACCTACAATGGTAACGCCCTTCGATGTAAGTTTAATGAGCCCAGAAGGTAAGCTCTGGTTTTTCATATTTAGAGAGTCCGAAAAAACATGAAAGGAGACTCCATTGAGGTAACTTTTTCAAGATAGTCTAGTCGGTTTGAAAGAAGGGTAAACTAGCACCGACAGACATCGATTCAAAAGCATTTTAATGAGGTGACAAAGACAAGATCACTCTACCACTTTTCTTCACCATGGTTCCGTATACAACGCGAATTGGCCGAATATCTCTTCAGACCAAATTTTAACGAAAGTGTAAAAGAATATGTCACCGGACGATCTTTCAATTTTAGAGAGTCCGAAAAGAGCTTAACTATGACTCTATGGGGGTTTATTTTTTCATGTTTAGTTCCTCAAAGTCTCGAAAAGGGATAAAAATTATACCGAGAGTACTTCTAAAGAATGAAGTTCGTAGGAGTATATCTTTTACTAGAGTTAATCTACCCACTGTGGGGTGGGTAACCACCAGCCGGACCGGGACGTGACTTCAATTCTTGAACAATGGAGCTACAAGAACGGCTTCATGTACCTTTTTTAGAGGGTCTGAAAAGGTCTCAAAAGAAGACCTAATATGTTTTGGGGAGTCATGAGGGTGAGATCACATGCAGAAGAATCATGCAAATGAGGTCAAACTCAAATTTAGGAAAGACTACAAGGACTCCCAAGCCTACATTGTTTTGTACCAGCAGCTATCCCATTGATCCAATCCCAATAGTGTCTACTTTTTGTCTATCATCAAGAACTAGATCCATGTCGTCTCCCAGAGAAGCTTGCTTCCTCGAATTGCCTCCCATTAATCCATCGCCATTTTGTTATCACTCCAAGAAACCCTTTGTGGTTGTGTAGACCAAAGGTGCTTGGTAACTTAATGAAATATAAATAATGAAAAGGTTGGATCAATGGGATAACATAAAGTAACTAATGAGAAGACAAACTCACAATGTAATCAAATAAACAAGGTTTCCAAGATTGATTAATCAACAAATAACTTTTAGTGGGTGAAGAAAAGATTGTTCATGAACCAAGACAAAGTAGGGTCTAACAAACAACTAAGAAACTAATTATCATGTCATGAGCCAACAATGGGATAACAACCATTCAAGACTGACAACAAGATAACAGTGCAGAAGAAATGTGGAAAACTGACACCAAATGGAAAGGAACTCAGACCTGTATTAGAAAATGAGAGTCTTAGTACAATAGCTCCTTGTGTATCCAGGACTGAACCATTTCCACTTATCATTCCTGTGCTTTATAGCTCACAATATACAAACTAGATCCTATCAAAAGGGATCTAACATACTAAAAATAACATAGTATAAAACTAATTGTAAACTCTAATAGAACAGATCCTTTATTAAAGGAAAAAACCATATCTAAACTAATTCTTCATAAAATTACCGTATACCGAAGATGGAATTTGAATGTATCCACCATCCGACCACAGTCATTACTTAAAAACTGAATATATATTGACTATTGACCAAATCTGACACCTGCAAGAAATTCCCAAGTTGGCGAGTATGTGTAATCTGCCATTCTTTGAGTCAATGCTAGATTTGCAAACAAGATATCTACCAGATATTTTCCAAACAGAATGAACTTGAGGATAATAAAGGATGTTTTCTTCAATGAAAAAAGAAGAAGAAACATATGTTTTAGTGTAGTAGATTACTTTAGGTTGCCCCGCCTTCCTTGAAAAAATGACTTCAAAAGGAAAACTACAAAATCCACTCAAAGATCCCAGGGCCCAATATATCCTTAATCCGCTTCCCTCATCAAAATTAAGCCCAAGTCCACATTACATTTATCATAGCACTGAATTTCAAAATACCCGTGAACTCCATCTCTCCATTTCCTTGTGACATCCGCATCGCCATGATATCAAGACCAGACGCTTCCAATAAACTCTCGGCCTCTATATACCTCCTCCCTATATTCCGGCAACTTTTTTAATCTATAGAGAATTCACCCACAATAACCAATTTTTCCAGAATCCCACCAAGAAATTCAGGGGCCCTAGGTGAATCAACAACAATATCCTCCATTGAAGATAAGACTATCTTCAAGCCATTTTGAAGTTGTTCGTGATTGAGTGAACAAGATTCGGTTTTGCATAAATATATAAGTAGATCAGCCAGGCATCTCTCTCAACATCTTACCCATCAAAAGAATTTATCAACCAGCCAAACACCATGGTTGGATGGAACCACGGTGACTTAAGGTCTTCTACACACATAGAAGCTTCTTTCATGTCTCTTATACTATAAAATTCCTTAATTGCCATGGAAGACATTTTGGTAAGCCGATCCTCGGAAACTTGCATTCCTTCGGAGGAAGCTTTTGGAACTCCTTGAGAAGAACATCCATGTGATTGAAATTCGTCGCTTGTTGCCATCCCACCTTTATGAATAGAGGGATATGTGTTCCTAATATCTTTCTCTCGTTATCAAAAGATTTCTTCCCCTGCATCCCCCGGCTTTGCATGCAAAGGTTTTCTGCAACATGAATTCTTGATAAGTTTTTATCTTGTTCATCAAACAAATCCTGAACAGGATTTGTAGAACTGTAACCAGAAACTGGACCCATGTTCATTTGCCTATTGCTCCCACTAGATATCAAAGGTCGTTCCCTAACTGCCATTCCCTTGCCAAGACCTCCTTGCGGCCCAAGAGTCAGACGACTATCATCATAAGGCCTATGCGATAAAGGCATTGACAGAGGCCTGTCATCAAAATGGGCCTTGGATGCAAACCTGGAATCTTGGCTATTGAAACCATGTGTCCCTACTTGGGGTTGTACACCCCTCATACCACCTATATGTTGAAATGAACCCATTTGTGCACCCGAAAAATGATGTTGTGTGGCAGGACTCCCGAAGCTGCGATCAGGTATGGGAAGTCTCCACCCTGGATGTCCCACATTGGGATTACGAGATGTTGGCCTCCCCCTAATTGCCGCTCTTGGACAAGATCCCATTGAACTTCTCAAGATAGAGAAGACCAATGGTTGTCCTGTTACCATATATGGATGTGAGAACATGACCTTTTGGTATGCCTCCATATTGCTACAGAATCGAGCAACTTCAGCCTTATGCTCTGTAGTAAAATGATATAAAAGAGATGTGTGGAAAGATCCTATGTCACAAAAACTTGGAACATAGACAAGCCTTACCACCTAACCCTCAGAGCCTTTATGTAAACATGATGCATATTTTTTCTGATTTCCACAAAAATAAACATGTTGACAATCCTTGATGAGAAAAGGGTCTTTGTATGTAAATAGATAACATCCAAGAGTATCTGGAGCTGTAGGTGTCAAATGTCTCCAGTTTATAGTCTTTTCCATGGAATATAGCTTTTCCTTAGCATCATAATATTTTCCCATGTCATGTATATTCGCCGGCGCCAAGAAAACAAATTCTGTCGAGATTAAATTGATAGTGATTTGTCACAGAAACAAATGTATTGTATGCTAATGCTTCAAATAAGAGACATTTATGCAAAGGATGCTGTGGCAAAGAGAAATTTGTTGGATAATGTGACCCTAACATCATATCAACAAGAAGAGCTGCTGCAAGCTGTATCAAAACAAGGTCCAGTTCCCTGACGGCTCTGCAAGTCTACCTTGATCCTTTAATCCAAGGCCAGAAGGTTCTACTACGTATCAACTAAATCTCCAACAATAATGACACGGACAATTTTGGTAGCCATACTTTGCTCCTGTTCATCGCCATAGTGACCTTGTGAACCATTGTCTATACAATGCCAATGAATTTTTGGGTATCCCTGTCCAGGTTTTATTTCATGCTCACATTGCTTTGCATAGGCATGTAAATAAAAGTTTTTTCAGAGTACCACCTGTTGTCGCTCCTTGATCTCCCAATGTAGCCTGGCAAATTAGCTTCGACCTCACCCAATGACACACAAACATCAATAATGACATTTGTTGTTGAATCGCTCAGATGGTGCATGATTCGAACAGGTGATGTGTGCTACATGGTTTGGCTTTGTGCTTTGACTAGTGACTCGATGAAATAGAAACCGAGGTTTTAGGTAGGCATTGAATCGAGCTTTTGACAAGTACGGAACTATGAGTCATCAAATAGGAGGAAATTTAAATAACATACATAGCTTTGAGTTCGACCTCTAAATTAACTCGACAATGAAAGACAACTAGAAATGTAATTTAAGACACTAGATTCGACCTATTGAGCTATAGTCAGGGTATTCTGGAATAGACTCATCGGTTTTTCAGCAAGAGTTAAAGTTCATAAATGGAATGAAATCTTCCCTAACAGAATATAGGTAACATCTGATTAATCCTAAGGTAGATGCTCATCAAAACCATGACATGACTAACCCAATGTAATTTGAGGTGTCAATTGTTCTAAGCCACGGCAAGTTATCATTTTATGACCTATGCTAGTTGGAAAGTGATAGCTTCAACGCCTAACTCGCGAAAATCAAAACGGTTGGGCGCCATTGAAAGTCGGGAAGCAAAATTTGAAAGCCAAGACTCACTGTGAATGAATTTTTTTGACTTATCTATCACTCAAATGACGGTGCTATTTTGGGAGATACCGCATCTAAGATGTGGACACCATAATGCAACCAGACCTACCTAGGGAATCCATGTTCGGGTAAGTTTCACCGGCCAAGTTGTGACACTTCTAAAGCGTATATGACGGTTCGGTGTCACAACCCTATGGGATCGATCCATAGCAGAGGAAAAAGACAACGACACACAAAATTCAGGGTAGTAACCTAACCTATAAGCTCAAGTTGACTCTTGGAAAAAAAAAACAATTAAAAAAAAAAAAAAAAAAAAAAAAAAAAAAAAAAGTGTCCCAATACCCGACCAACAATCCCTCCCATATAACTCCCGCCAATCACTCTAAATGGTTTTTGGTATAAAGAAACTGATAAGGGGAGGCCGTAAAGTGGTGTGAGGCCAGAAGTAAGCCGTGCCGGGCCATCACCATTGTTGATTTGAAATTGACTCTGGAGCCAAAAAGCCCCCTTTGCTAAAACAAAGATTTCTGAGCTACGGAGGAAACGAACTCCGCCAATTTGCGTTCCCCTACCGAAGCTATTCAAATTCAATTTTGCCTATGTTCGCTTTTTGGTGGGCGCCGACCTAAAAGGCTTTTACTGAAGTGTTGTTCATGGATAGGTCAAAGGCACCAAGGGGCGTGAAAGACCCGTACACGTTGGACTGCCACTTAAACAGTAGCTGCGACCCCCTTTTATAGAAAAGAACCAATAAGCCTACTTCAACCGGCACCTTCGCTGTGCTGGAAGCGTAGGATGTATGTCCAAAGGAGGGAAGCTGGCGCGAAGCACCGCTGAGTTGGTCAGCGGAGATCCCACGTCGGTCGTAGTTGGTCGTGGTTTACCGGGTTCTTCCCGCGGTTCATTTATGCTATAAACCCAGCCAATCGGACGCCTTGATTGACCATCAGCACCCCAATGCAGACCTTCATGCTAGAGGGCACCGGTGCCCACCTCTGAGGATATCTATTTTTTGACCGGGCTCTCAAGATGATATAAAATCCAAATAACTTCAAGACGCTTTCCGGACCAAGTAAGATATCGGAATCGAGTAGCCGAAAGCACCGTGGAGGTCGATCAACTGTGGGCTCCTGTGTACCCATCAATGACTGTTCATCAGCCAGAAAGCGAAGCTATTATTTAACGATTAAAGATACGCATTCAAAGAAATTTTGCATCAGTATCTCAAGGCATTTATTAAACGGTTATCCAAAGGCTTGAATGCACAATTCTACGGAGTACCTTCACTAATCGCTTCGAGTGCATGCAGAGGTGAACAGGACTGCCTACGTTTTGCAGCTTGGAAACTAGCTGGAATACCTTAACACCCTTCGCTGAGAGAGTTCCAAGCTTTAGTCCTTGAGAAGTAGTACGAGGACATCAAGCCTCATTTCCTCGCGAAGCAGGTAGATGGGCGACATCACACGACAGGTGGTGGAAGGACCAATGAGTCCCTTCCGATGATGACTCTTTGCATGGTTGTCACAGATCCCCTCGGATCGAGGATTACCCATATGTATGGATAGATTTTTCTAGAGATCTTGAGATACACGTGCCTCCTGGTGAGGAGCCAGGGAGATGGGTAGGTCTCCACCCTTGTAGTTTTTTGTTTGCATATGTAATTTTGTGTCATTTTTGTTATATATATAGCCTTTGCGGCTGCCCTCGAGTATTTGACTGCATAATGCTTGTTGCATGCGATGACACCGCAAGCACTGTCAATATGTATCTTAACAAAGGCCATCCACTACCAAAAGCCGCAACTCTGCTACCGTCGTCGAGTAGCAGAGGGGTAGGGAAACTCCTAGTGAGGGGGAGGTCAGAGGGTCCTTAATGAAGCTGAGCAATCCCATCGTGACTCACCGCATCGCCCTCGATGGCGAGATAGAGGACCTGTCACATCCATGTTCTCATGTAGTGGGGGCGCCTCAAATGTGGGCCTGATTGTTTAGGCATTTAGCCCCAATGTGGATTCAGATATACCGTATCTATAGGCCCTCAACCTATTTAGACTTTTTACGTTCCACATGGTACGACTTTTTATGGCATAAGCCCTGTGACTCGCTATTAGTCCCATTTTTTAGGCTATGCCCATCTATGTACTCTCGTTGTTTTATGATGTTATATATGGTTTTTTATCTTTGTGTCTTATGGATCACGTAGAAAAATGTATTTACATGCTTATGTCAATGTTCTTCATATGTGTGCAAGATGCCAATCTAAAATTCGATTAGCTAGAGTATCAGAATTTGATTTAATCTCCTAGAAACATGAAAATATGTAATATAATCAAAGTTTTGTTCTAAGAGACGTACCCTAAGGAATCGTCTTTGTAAAGTTGGATCATGAACCCTGTACACTCTATTTAACTGAGACACAAACTTGAGCTTCGAGATAGACCCCAAGATGAGAGATACCCAATGACAAGGCATCATGAAGTAACTCAATAACTACACTATACACGGTGACACTATGTGTGGTGTCACCTAAGCATATACCTAAGATACCGAATCGGGCCCCCAGGTGTAAAGATTACCTGCCGCAGAGGCAAGTTCTCCTCGAAGTGTGCCGACTAGCACCAGTTCGCATACCCAACTTAACACCCTCGTATCACTTGACATCTGGCCATATTGACGAAAGATAACATCAATGACACGCCCATAATACTTAAAAAGAAACTAAAAAGTAATAGTACAAAGACTATACATATGTTACAAAAGCTACCCATGCGAACCCCATTTATGAGTAATATTCTTGAGGTAGAGCCCATTTCTAGGCTCCACCAAAGCATTCCCTTCAAAATCAACTTCGCACGATAAGAACCCTTTTTAATACCTCTTTATGATGAAGGGTTCCAACCACATGGGTTTGAATTTTCCTACCCCAAAAGGATCCTTATCTTGATCATAGACCAAAAAAAATATGTCCTTCAGAGAAAATTCAAGGACAAACAAAATGATCATATTGACACTTGAATCAATTCTTGTGAGCCTCATTGGCCAACGTTGCATCATGACATTTCTCATTGAGCTACTCAAGGTGTACTAACCGCTCTTCTCAAGTGGAGAGAAGTGTCCGGCAATAATTGTACTACCAAATTAAGAGATGGGATATGACATTCGAAGGGCAAGACTCCAAGGCCCAACCCGTAATCAAGTTGAAAAGGTGAGAAACCTACAGGCCTTACCGTGACGTTCTAGAAGCCCATAATTCGAAGTATAACATCAAATGCCAATTTGACTTGGTCAAATTAATATTTCGCTGAAGAATAGTCTTAAAGCTCACCATAGCTTCCACCCGCCCATTGGTTTGGGGGTAGTAGGGGGTGATGAATGCTCTTGTCGTAACCCAAGCTTTGATGTTAATTCGCTCATCATTTGGTTCTAAAAGTGAATTCCATGGTCAATGAAAATATCCTTGGGACAATCTTCAAACCTTGTTATTATCTTGTTGAATAAAAAGAGAGCTACACTCTCCATCATCTTTAAACGTTGGCATGTACTTTCCACCAATTTAGTGAAGTAGTCTATAGCTACAATGATATAGCAAGCGCCCCTTACTCGACGGCGGTGTAGTGTACCCAACCCCCACTTCTGGTGAAGCGCTGACCACCAGATGACAGGAAATATGGGAGTTGGATGTGCCCTCATTTTCCGTGAGAAGATTTGGCACGATGGCACTTCTTGACCGATTCTTTACAATCTTTGATAAGGCCACCGTAGCGACCTCGGTCAGAATCTTTTGGGTTGTTGCCAACCTGAAAAAATTACCACCACATGCTCAAGTGTGGCAATCGCTAGAGCACTGCCTCCTCATGTGAGACATCGACGTAAGATGCAGCCTACACCTCTCCATATGAACGATTATATGAGATATCTAGCCCGACATGATATGTCGACGCTCATCACGTGAAGTAGAGGCATGGCACTTCAAAGTCCGGAGATAGATATATGTCTCGTACTGTGCATTTGAATATGTGATCAAAAAAATATCTCCCCTAATAGGCGATTCTTCAAGCACAACATCACCCGACTCAACCAAAATTTCTGAAATAAGCTCCCTCAGCCAAGACCAATGACTTTTGACTTTATCAAAACGTAAGTCTAAGCAAATTTCGAGGATGACCTGACCATCCGATTTTTCCGCTTCTATAACCCATTGCTGCACCTGGAATGGGACGTTAGTTAATGATGGTATCTCATGTAAAACAAAACATATCGACGAACCGCTGAAAATCGTGCTATAGAACCGCCGCCAACGCAAGCTGGCATGAATAATTAAGTTATGGTCCCAATGAGGTCTTCCTACATCACGATTCTCGAACGTAATCATCTTCCTGAACTAAAACCAGTGCCAATGGGCGCCACCTCATGTTCGTGATATAATAAGAAATATTTGTTAGAAGTATTAGGTAACGCAGCGTAGGTGCCAGAGGCATGTTTAATGCTAGCCGAAGAGAGCTGTTGAGCCGGATTCGCCCCAAAAAAAAGAATATTTTTTCCCCAGTATGGTCGCTAATTCTTTTGTGAGTGGGAAATCTCCCTACCGACTAGCAAATAGAGTTCAAACATTGCATGTAAATAAGGACCGAATAGAAATTATTTTTTACCTTCATCCCTAGATTTAAATCTCTTTTTCTCAAGAATGATGGAAAGATCAACCTACCTCGCTACTCAACATTTGATGTCGATCCTCCGTTGTGTTTGATTACTTGTTCGCAATACCCTTCCAAAGTTGACCTACATTCAAGACGAACAACAACTATGCGGTTATTTACTGGTATAATTTACTGTTAGAAATCAAAACATAACCAATCAAACCATAAAGCCTGAAATTTGAACCCGCAGCATTCTATTACTTTAAAATGAGTCAACTTACAAAATTTGAGACCGGGCACCACCGCCCTAGAACCTGGACCTCCTGGGCTCTTCTTCCTCATTCCTTCAAGATCCCTGTTTAAATCTCCTTTGGCATTAGGGAAACGCTTAAAGGGTTGGGACAATGGATTATGGATTATGTAAATGGGCAGAATTTCTTTGATATATTCTTCCTCTTTTCAAATGGCACCCTTACCCCTTCTTTTATAGAAGCGCTGGGGAAGGAGCTAGGTATTTGATCTAACCCCGACCATGCAGTTTTCCTGGAGTTTAATTTAACTCACCCATAGCTTTTGTTCCATCAGAAACTTTCACTTTTTCGTGCTTTTACCTGGCCCACGCCGTTGTTTTGGTCACCGTACAATATCGGTGCAGAATGGGTTAGGGCGCGTGGGCTCTTACACAAGAGGATTTTCAAAGAGTTGTTCAAGAGTTTTTGGAAAGAAAGGATATGAGTTGGCACGATGCCAGGTAAGCATGTATGGAGAAAATTAGGGTTATAACAATGATTTAGCTAAAATCATTGAAAAAGACACAATCGTAATTGGAAACAAGAATACTAAGGCGTAAAATGTTCCACTAGTAGAAGATAAGAAACATAATCTTCTAAGTGTGAGTCAAATGTGTGACCAAGGTCATAAAGTTAATTTCGATTCAAAAGTGCTAGATAAGACCTATCAGTTGTTATATTTTTAAGCTATTTATTAGGCTTTTTAACGCAATTAGATAAACAGTAGTATGTAATCCACCTATACACAATCATAAGAGACATGTCATTTATCTTGGGAAACCCTCATGGGGAGAAAAAAAACCCAACAAAAACTTCCTTAATAAAGATAGGGTACAATGCCAAGAGATAACTCAAACAATGTCCTCCGCAAGAATGTGCCTCCTCTCTCTTCCTTTTTCTCCAACTACAAATTCAAAACTTCGCGCCCCATGAACAAGTGAGTGGAGGTGCACCGAGGCACCGGCCTCTCTTATTTATATAATCCGCGTGCTGAACTGAGGTGTCTTTCACCGGCAAGGCCGACTTCTCTCATTCCTCGGGTGGTTATAACCACTTTAATTAATTATGTAGTCACTTTCATTTTGGGTGGTTATAACCACTTCTTATTCTGCCTATTAAAAATATATTTTGACCAATCCACAAAAAGGGATTTGGTCATTTATAATAATTTACATGATCAATCCACAAAAGGGGATTGATCTAATGAATACTACATCAATAATAACTAGAATACTCTTTGCATTTACAATATTTCAACACCACCCCTTGTACCAGCAGATTCTACAAATGACGTAGAGAGAGAGAGAGAGAGAGCAACAATATCAACAACATCTTGGAACACCGGACAGTATCTATAAATCATCGTAAGTTTTTCTCATCATCACCGCTTCTCAAAGATGGAGCTCGAGGAAGTATCATTTTCCTCTTTAGCATGAGGCTAAAGTAATATCATCAATATATTTAAAGATGAGGCTAAATTAGTATCATCAATATCTTTATCATGAGGCTGCGTACATCTATATCATCTCTATTAAAGTTGAACCATCATCATCATCATTATCTTCGCATACAGTTTAAAGTGGCACAATCCAACATCATCTTCGCCAGTTATTGAAGTGACATCATCATCTTTAGCAAGAAGTCGAAGTGGCATCATCAACATCATATTCGCCAGCAGTTTCCGGGCTATGGCATCATCAACATCTCGATCAACATGGATTAGTATAACACTAATACATCATCATCATCAGAATAACAACAACACAACACAGGTATTGGGAGTATCATCAACATCAACACTAGGTTGAGAGAGTCTAGATATAATACCTAGGCGAAGCCTATGAATACATCATCACAAAGACGAATGGCACATCATCAAGATGAAGTCGGGCATCACAAACATTGCTATCATACCTCATCACAGCCCTAGGTTGGCACATCATCACAAAGACGGGTCGGGTGAAGGTCATCAAAGATTCATATTGACATAACAACAATGCAGGTCGGCACATCATCACGAATTGGCTATACCATCATCATTCTTTGTGGTACTCGACATTCCTAAGGAGCTCTTCAGGAATCATAAGATTTCTTAGGATTATAAAAATCCTAACTAAGCTGTTCTACCACCGACCGATACCATAGACAAGACTAATCCCCTCGGAGGGGAGGTCCTACCATACCAAGATTGTCTCAAAGTGCTCAAACTTATTAACGACAAAATGATTGGTTAACACATCAAGAACTTGTTCATTTGTTTCAACATATTGGAGTTTTATAGCTCCTCGCTGCATCATATCATGAATGAAGAGATACAAGATCTCTATAAAGTTTCGGGACTCATCATGGAACGCAGTTTCTCCATCATCTTTATACTAACCTCTAGTTATCAAGACATAGGATCATGGTGGTTTCCATCTCCGTATCAAATAGATTTGTCAATAACATCCAAAACCATATCGGCCACAACTGTCATAACATGCAACAATGTATTATGCCTTTGTTGTGCTCTGAGCAATGTCAATTGTTCTACTCGCCATGAAGTCATGGTTGACCTCGATCGAAACAACATCCTGAAGTGTTATTTCTATTAGAAACACTTCCACCTCAATCTAAATCAAGATAACCACTTAGTTTGAAGTCATGGTCTCCATCATAATCCCGAGACCACAAACTTATGTACCCTTAAGGTACCTCATCACATGTTTTGTAGCAACTAGTGGAACATGTCCTATTCCACTTAAACTAACTCATAGTTCACAACAAACAGCTATTTCAATCGTAGTGTTTGTCATATACATCAACCATCCAATGATTTGTCTATACAAAGTAGTGTCAATCAATTCTCGGCCAGGCACTGTGAGCTTCAAATTTGTTTCATGGGTGTATTCATGGACTCTCAAGACCCAACATATCAAACCCGACAGATTTAATGGTACTTCCTTTGTTTAGGAAGATCCTCTCTGGACTCTCACATACCTCAAGACCTAAGAAATAATGCATTAGGTCTTCCATCAAACTGCGGGCGAGCTTCTTCCCAACTGATGAGCTTTTCTTCATCTTCAAGAATACGTGATCGGGCAAATAGTAGTAACATCACTATCTCATCATTCATAACCTTGATATGTTAAGAATCAACTTTACTAGTAAAGCCCAAGCTTGTTAGGAAACCATCAATTCTTCCATACCAATCTCAAGGAGCTTGTTTAACATCGCATAAAGCTCAATAACCAGTGCATGAGTCTTTCTATCTCAATCTTCAAATCAAAGTTTCTCAATACACTGTACCAATTTGGTACACTTTCTCAACTGCAAATCAATATGCAAAATCATGTGCTAGATCTATGTACTTTCGGCAAAGTACTATATGTCTGACTGATTGAGAGTATGTCCTCTCCTCTTCTGCAATTGTTCCGTATGGAACTGGGACTCTACACTTGCACCTTCTCTAAAGCTGAGAAAGGTTTCTCCATTCTCACTGTGGCTTCTTAAATCTAGGAGTAATTCCTCTACTCCATCATGGCAAAAACTTCATCTGGAAATTGAGAGTGGCTCAATAACTTTGAGTATACTAAAGAGGAATTTTCTTTCTTCACATGGAGGTAACTCTATCTTCATTGTAGTCATGTCTCCAAGGACCCAACCAATGCACTGCACCAACTACCACTCATCTTTAAATATGGGATTGCTCCCCTGCATCTCATACTATATATGAATCATGGTTGTTCCCTGGTTGTCTTCATAAATACTGGAACTATTTCTTCAAGAAGTGTCATGGTCTTCTCCCTCTTGTTGGAGAATCCTCTAGACACACATCAAGCTTTGTACATCTGCAACATGCTTGATCTATATAAATCAATCTTAAAGTCAGACATTGACTTCTTCTAGTCTCATGGAAGAATCCATATCCTAGTCTTTCTTCTTAACCCGGCTTCCTTTCTCTGCGACTAAAAATAGTACCTTTTCCTGTGGATTGGCATTCTTAGAATTTTTTGAACCACATCTAGTCTTCTCACGTGACTGCCTCCAACTCGAAGTTGTCTCATCTAACTCTTTATGAGATAGGGTTTACTCTCTATTTCCTTTTAAGTCTACAAGGACTCCCATCATCTCTTACAGGTATACTTGGTGTTGAATACCTCATCTAAATGTAGTAGTCAAAACAAGACTATTTTCGCTCTAATGTTCTATTATCTTGGAGAGCTCCTCTCGCCTTTCAATCAATCTTCATGAGATACTCAATCTCGAAGATATAGATTCTTCTTCATTTTATTTGGTACATGACTCAGATATGGTCATGTACATAGTCCGCTTCATGTCTCATATAATATGTTGCCTTCTTCAACAACCTTTGACTATAGCTTCCTCGGTTATCATTTCAGTTTAGGACCCAAAACAAGGTCAACAAGCAAGAATAATACTCTTTGATAATAGTAGATAAAACAATATCACTTAATAATCATCACAATAGCTTTAGAGCTATCACTTGTGACCTCGATCAAGTAAAGATCAAGTAAAAAATACACATAAAATGAGGTCAACACTTTATAAGCAGTTGTGATCAAACATCATTCTTCCATGGAAAATTGGAACTAACACAAGAGATTTATCCTAGAGGAGATGTTAGTTTGTATCAGTAAATGATTACATTAAGCATTTATCTCAAAATGTCTCACATGCTATCAAGGTATAGGACTTTTCAAAGACTAGTTATCAACTTGTCATGTACAACTTTGAATCTTATCAACTTAATTAATCAAACTTAGACCTCGAGCCTTGTCCTCAAGAATAAGTGTGTTGCTTTTCTTCCAAGTCTTCTTCACTCAAGATGATGAGTGTTTTCAACCCTGTCTTCTATACTAAGAAAATATGTTATCTTGATAGAAGGTTGGGTTAGAGAATAAACTCTATGATCTCAACTTTAATCCATCCAAAGACCTTGACTTTAATTTTGGATTGCTAGTTAATATGATGATCATAGCTACAACATGCAACACACCTAATTTCAAAATATAACAAGTTGATGTATAGGTGAAGAACACCGGGTTGCATAATTCTCTAAATGTCAGATCTTGAGATCCTAGAAGGATCTAATGGCAAGAGATCCCTTCTCCTGTGGTACCCCTTTAAAGCTTAATAATTTAAGCATATGTGAGTACATAACTCTAATAACATTTGCAGGTAGTGACACCATACGGTAGCAATGATAATAATTACCAAAAACTTCAAAGGTGACTGCAAATGGTACTACGAATGATACTTCAAATAGTACTACAACTGCAATTAATACTGCAACTAATTCTAAAACTGCAACTTAGGGTTTTATGAGGAAACCCTCATTTTCAAACTTCAAATTTTGGAAATTGATCCAGGGGATAGATGCAATCGAGTTGAGTATGCAGTGCTTGGGCAAATGATTGGTAATCCAAATTCGCCTCCCCTCAAACTCTGACCAAAGGGATTTCTAGACCGGTGCTTCCAAGTTTTCCGTACTCGGTTTCTATAAGACTCTAGTAATTGGTTTTCGTGTACTTTGGGAAACGAGGGGCTCTTTCCGGATACCGCACTTAAAAGGTGCATTGAAGGTGCCAAATAGTTCCTTGAGCGACTTCTTCTAGGATGGTTTTGAGGTCGAAAATCTTCTTCAATAAAAGCCCTAATTTTCACAAAAATTTTAATAACGATGATTTGCTTTTTCTTCTTCTCAGAAAGATGCTCTCTCACCATTCTCTAACACCATGTTAAGGTTTTTCTTAAGCTATTATTAGGTTTCTTTTCAATTCAATTATGTCCATAGCATGATAGGATTACTTAGAAATACACAATCACAAAGACACATTTATCGCCGAAACTTCCATGGGGAGAAACCCAAAGAAAACTTCCTTAATATAGATAGTAACAATGCCAAGAGATAACTCAAACAATACGTAATTCATCTCCCAAGAATGCACCTCTCTCTCTCTCTTCCTTTCCAACTCAGCCTCCAAACTTCATACCGATGAACAAGTCGAGGTGCAAATGAGGTAACCGGCCTTCTTATTTATACAATCTAGTAAAAGTAATCAACTCAGGTGTCTTTCACTCATGTGGCCAACTTACTCTGGGTGGTTATAAATCCACTTTAATTAATTATGGGCCAACTTCATTTTGGGTGGTTATAACCAATTTTAATATATTCTGGGGCCGATCTCATTATGCATTTTACAATTAGGGTTTGACTAATTCACAAAAGGGGATTTTGGTCATTTTATAATATCTACATGATCAATCCAATAAAGTGGGATTGATCTAATGAATACTACATCAATAAATAAATAGAATACTTCAGCTACAATATTTCAACACATGTGATATGTTGATATGGTTGTTCAAACACATGACAGGTGATATGTTGATATTGGTTGTTCAAAACACACGACAAGTCAAAGACAGTTTCTTACATTAAGAAATGAAAGAGATGGATTAATCTCCTTCATAAATGATGATTAAATTTAAAATCATCGAAAAGGCACAATAATTGGGAACAAGAATAACAAGGCAGAAAATGTTCGTTAGTAGATATGGAAGCATAATCTCCTTAGTGTGAGTCAAACATGTGACCAAGGTCATAAAGTTACTTCGGATTCACAAAAGTGTGAGATAAGAAAGAAGGTTCGTGAAAATTGATTGCAACAATTGCTAAAACTTCAAGCAACATATATGTATTATGAAATCGAAATGAAAAGTGTTACCGGGAAAAGAATATGAAAGTTGGCTATGGCACAGAAGAATGGGTCACATACATTTGGATAACCTTGTCAAAATCAACAAAAGGGAAGCATTTAGATAAATGTCCCAAATCACGAAACCAACCAACACTTTATGCAAACATTGTCAACAAGGAAAGAAAACAAAGACTAGGTTTAAATCAAAAGAATATTCAACGACAAGACCACTGGAAATTGTGCATACTGATCTAGTTGGACCAACTACAACAAATGGTTTAAAAGGTGAGGATTACTTTATGTTATTGGTTGATGATTATATAAGAATGACTGTAGTTTGTTTTCTCAGGAATAAGTCAAAAGATTTTGAAAACTTCAAGGTCTATAAGAAAATGGTTGAAAATGAAATGGATTCAAAAATCAAATGCTTGAGATATGATAATGAAGGAGAGTTCACTTCAAAGGAATTTATGGACTACTGCAGCAGTCATGAAATAAAAAGGCAATTCTTCGTTGCTAGGACACCTCAACAGAATGGAGTTGTTGAAAGAAAGAATAGGACAGTATAGGAAATGGCTTAAACAATGCTAATGGATTCCAAATTAACAGATATCTTTTGGACACAAGTAGTGCATACAATATTTCCCATTCAAAATAGAGTAATGCTCAGAAAC
>SNQJ01S0049456.1:47146-62598 GCA_010110895.2 Picea sitchensis | reverse complement strand
TCTGAATGCCATAAGCTGAATTGAGTTATCCCATTGATCCATATTTACAAAATACAAAAACATTCATTTCTTAAGTTACCAAGCACCTTTGGTCTGCAACCACAAAGGGTTTCTTGGAGTGATAACACATGGCACATGAAAAAGTGTTTGCATGTGACTCTTGATACGCACACATGATATATTTCGTATGAAATTCAGATAACAAATATGAAATGTAGTAGACATCATATGCAATTAATGGAACAAGAATTTGTGCAAATACTTGTGTAGAAGACTCTTTAGAATGAGGGGCTTGATCTTATGATGGTTTCTCTTGTGGCTCTATATTTTCAATATCTTGCATGAAATATTCACAATATTCTTTATTCCTGAATAGAACCTCCAATCTGGTCCATAGTTCATTTGGAGTTGAGTCTCGTGATTCATCATATACTTGGTGGAGAATTTCAAGAGAAATAGACTAGAAGATACATCCTATGGCCATATCTCGTCTATTGAGAAAGTAGCTTTTATCATCAGCGAAATCAGGCTCTACTTCCATTGCCATAGTTATTTGGTACAAACCTCTACATCTAAGTTGAAGTAGAATTTTTTTCTTCCACTCCAAATAGTTATGAGGTGTGAGAAGTATTGCTAGCAAATAATCCATCTTTTCTGCATTCTTTAATCTTCAATACTTGCAAATAAAAAATGTTGGTGCGCCTTCGTCTTAAAAACCTATGGGTGCTAATACCATGTAGAATGTGGTGATTACCTACATAGGAGATATAGCTAGCAGAAGAATGAACACAACTTGCACAATAGAGAAGACGAGAGAAAAATTTGAGAGAAAAGAATAATAATTGTATTAATCGTGTTCCACACTCAAAGAGTGAATAATTTACAATAGATATAGGCTAAATGATTAAATAATGTGCAATAATAGTCATCTAGAGATATCTTGACACTCACTGATAGTCACTGGAGTGAATTGCCACCTAGTTCTAGTTAACTAATCCATCCAATCATTAGTTAATTGAGTCACACGTGTGGAAGTGAGAGAAACACATGCAACTGCGAGTGATAAAACTAAGGTTTTCATGCATGAGTGACTTCCACTAGTATAAATTAGTGTAACTAACTCTGATCTGAAGAGGAACATCCTATTTTATAGGTGAATATTCTCTAGAGAGAATATTCTCATCTAAAGAAGATTTCTAAACATTGGACTATTAAACTTAGGAAAATAATTCTAGGTGAGTGTGTAATATCTCCAATAGGATGAAGGTTTAGGGGGTATGGGGACTCATGGAAGATGTATGAGCATAGGGATCTTAGGGACTAGGTGTAGAGGGTATTAGGGGCTAGGTAAAGGTGGGGTACCAAGGGAAGATGGGGCTAGGATCCAAGTGGAGGTAGGGATCTAGGCCTAGAATGGGGTAGTAGTTGAGCAGAGGTAAGGGCCCAAGAGTAGATGGGGATATGACATGAGTAGAGGCGGGACAAAGGGGTAAAGGGGTATAGGGGTTGGATGGAGATAGGGGCATGATATAAAAGAAGGGTAGAGGTATAGGTTGGGATGCAATGGTGGAAGGGACTGATGGGAAGGGTTCTGGGGCCTAGGGGTGGAGGGATCTAGGGGCACAAGATTGGGTCCAATAGATAAGGGGCATGAGGGGTAGGGGAAAATTTTATTAATGGTAGAGGTAGGGGCCCATGTGTGGATGAACCTAGGGGTGTCATATTTTTTGGGCCTAGGGAAGAAGTGTGGGTTTTTGGGCCCTACAGATGTAGGGTCTAGGGCCCCATGGGTGTAAGAGCATGCAGCCCAGGGGTAAAGGGGTCAAGCATGTAGGGAATTGGGGGCCAAGGGTTGTGGTTGGGGATAGGTTTACATATGAGGGTCCAAGGGATTAGGTTATGAGTTGAGGGAATGTGAGGGATAGGGTGAAAGGGGGCAGAACATAGGGATAAATGGTGTAAAGGTGCATGTGGGAAGGAATAGGACCCTAGGGTAGAAGAATTAGGGAAGGAATATGGCCTTAGGAAAGAGTTTCTAGGGTTAGAGGTGATAAGGTCCTAAGTGGGGTATGTACCCAAAATGAAGGTGGTCAGTGTAGAGGCAATGGAAGAGTTCATTGGTATCCCAGGGGCATATAAGGATGTAGGTAGAGGTAGGTTCCAAAGAATAGACGACGTTGAGTATAGAGGCTTACTTCAGCTAAGGATTTGGTTCTCCTCCGCCNCCCCCCACCAACCACATCAAGGCCTTGAGACCCATACCTAATGATCAAAAACTTGTGAGGGCACTAACATCTTTCTAAGAGGCCAAGGATACCCTCCATAGGTAATGTGCAATACTTCAAAGCATTATTCATGGCTCCAGATGTATCAAGGATTTCCTTAAGACCTAACACATGGTATTATTTCCTAGCTCATTTGTAATGTCCCTAATTCGGACCCTTTGTAACTGTACATATAAGTTGGTGAGCCATTGGTACCAATTGTAAATGTAAATGTACATATAGGATGGTGAGCCATTGGCACCTATTTTTGGTTTTGTACGCACCTGAGTAGTGCACAGAGAATTGTTATCAAAGACATGGTGCACACATTTCATAGTGTTGCGCATAACTGAGTAAGTGTGCATGGTTGCACATCAAAGAAAGGGTGTGTACATTGCACAATGTTGCACGCACTTGGGTAATTGAGCACCAAGATGAGTTATATATATTTATATATATGGATGTATATGTATTGAGGCTACATAGCCTATGTGATTATGAGGCTGCTGAGACGGGATGCAAATAGGCCAATGCACATATCCATCTAAATGTAATAAAAAAAATTAATATAATATTACATTGATGCGCACAAACAGACTCATGCAAAAAGAAACGATAGGATAACTCCATCAGAAAAGGGAAAAGGGGGTGGGACTTAAGTCTTAGGGAATATTTTATAATATTTCCGGAAAAGTGTAATCTTGGATAATTATTTTACCCTAAGTTTATGAGGGTAGGGAATGAGTCACCGAGTGTCTTAAAGCTACTTCTAAAGGTGAAAAGTGTTGAGTTGAAGGCATGCAATTTATATTTCCGACCTTAATGTATTTTTGGGGGATGGATTCATTATTCACTCTCATGTGTAGAAGGGGTCAGTTTAGGGAGAGGATGACTATTACCTTATTTGCACATAGAATCTTGTAAGGGGTTTCTTTGATGTAACCAGAGTTTTGTTGTCGAAGAGGAAAATTGTTAAGACTGTGAGAAGTCTCTCTGGGTGAGAGATTTGTTGTTGAAGAAGAGGGTTTTCAGGCTCGTGAGCATACTCTCCAGGTCATATTTTTACTGAGAATTGTTCCTTGGTTCACTGGGAATTAGTCACAGGGTTTGAAGACTTCCTTTCCGACCTATTGCTGATAACCTTGGAAGGGAAGTGTGGCAGCTGAGGGACTGTTGAGAAGAGAAGGGGAACACTTTCTTGGGCATGAAAGGTGCATGGGGAATGAGAGACTATAGGCTAGTTGCAGTAGTGGGCATCTTGGACTGAACAATTCTGTTGAGAATCAGAACGTAGCCTGACACTAGGAAACCTTTTTCCATGGTGGAGTTAAGCCCCAGCTCGGGACCTGTTGCTCAAATATTAGGAGCAACAGAGTCTATGGCTGGGAGTAATGTCTGATTTCTACATGTAGTTGGTTACTTTCATAAAAGATAAGTGTTCTTTATGTGCTTGTCTCGTTTACTATGTGCTTATTTATATATGTTTGTCATGGGTTAATTCTTGTATGTTGTCGCATATAATTAATTGTTGTTATTCTATCTAATGTTTCTTTCACATGTAAGTGTGGTGTTGATAGTCATTATTTTAGTTGTGTCTGAGTATGGCAGTTATTGATAGTTTTTTCTATTAATTTATCCTTTGGAAATGGTCATGAGTCATCGAGGCAAGGATTGAATGGTCGGGTGTGCAGGAAATTATCTTGTGTGCACATGACACTGAAACTCATGTGTGCATACATGGAAATAGACACTGCGCACAAGGAAAATCAAAATTGGCATGTGACACCGGGATGGTTGCGCGAACAATAGTGTTGTGTGATCAGTATGTTAGTGCACATAATTGTTTTTAGTTACTTCCGCTTCTTAAAGTTGTGTTAAAAGGAGAAAGTTAGTGTGTTTCGACTTAGTTTGAGGTTGAACGCTTTACTTCAAGATATATTGCGCAGACTAGAGTTTAGTATATAATCTACGCAGTAGATTTTTAGAGTAGAATTGTTCAGTCTTAAGCTAGATGATGTTACATTGTGGTATCAAAATAGTTTGGTAATGAGGATGTTATAGATTGGTTTCAAAGAGACATAAGTTGAGATAGTGTGACATGGCCCAGCCTGGGTGGTTGGGGACGTTACATCATTTATAGGGCCCTAGAACATATGTACCTACTGCTCAAAACCACCTAGTGGTACTGGCATCCACAATAATACACCAATGATACCCTCAAGAGGCCATGTATGGTTTTTCAAGGCATCCTTCTTGGCCCTAGATGGCTCTAAGCTTCCTTTAGGGACTAACATTCATATTTCCACCCCTGGACATGTCCAGGGCCTGTGACCCATACGTAGTGATAAAAAATGTGACTGGTACCTATCTACCTAGTTAGAGGAAAATGATGTCCTTAATATGTCATTTGTGGTGGTTTAAAGTGTCATTCTTAGCCATAAAATACTATAAGCTTATTTTAGGCCATAACTCTTGTGTTTGTTCCTCTGATCATATCCAAGTTTTAGAGACTCATACTCAATGTTCAAAAATTCATAATGCTGACGATCCCCATTCAAAGACCAAGGATACCCTTGAAAGGTCCTTTGTGTTGGGTCAACATGTTGTTGATGGCCCTTCATGCATACAAGTTTCCTTTAGCACACTCTTGTTAGACTTATCTCGTGAATGCTTAGTAAAAAAACACATGCAGGTTCTAAGACTATGCATGTACTTTAGAATGCTCATGCGCTCCAGAACACATGCATATTTTTTTCTTTCAATTCTTTTTGTGGCAGGAGTGACAACTTCAGTGTATGTGTTTGTTGATTTGGTTGCCTCAGATTTAGGTTCAAAATGACAAACCTAGTGGTTTGGGTTGTAATTACATCAAAACCTCCATTTTTTGAATGCTTCTCAATATATCTAATTTTCACTGAATTTTTTTACAGGTTACAATTTTTGTATAGGTTACACAAATCCGTTGTGGATGAAACTTTGCACACTTATAGAGTCGACTATGCATATTACAAATATATAATTTTAAAAAACGTTCATATTGTTTGCTATTTTTAATATATTTTTGTCTTGAAATATATCATAATCTTAAAATACACACATCTTTTATTCATGCTATAACTTTTTATTGCCTTAACCATTTCTAAAATAAGTTATACATTGCAGTAGTATACACGAGGGCCTTGTAATTTCAAGGTTATAATAACTTTCATAATTAAAAAAAAGATATTAAATTAACATTATAAATTTTGAAAAAATAGCCATGAATGAGTTCTATACAATTCTACATTTTTTTAAAAGGAAATGTCATCATTTAGGTACTCAACACCTATATTTTGCTAATTCAATTTCCTATATTTCATCCTTTTACACCATTTTCAAATTTGTTGTACCTCTAATCCCTCCAAGTTTGCATTGCCACTAACAAATCATAAGACACCATTATTAACTTGCAACTACCCTTCATTATACTTCACTTACCAAAAAAACATAAGAGCATAGTTTCCCAAATACTTCACTCATCATTAATCTACAATGCTTTGTATTAGTTATATCTGTATCTTTGTTATTAAATGATCATTAATCTACAATGCTTTGTATTGGTTATATTTGTGTTGTTAAATGATGACATCATTTATGATAATCATATTATATTAAATTAAAATTACATATATATTTAAGTTCATATCTTTATATCTATTAAGATTTCAAATAAAATTATCTATATAATTATATCATTTCTTAATTACTAAAAGAAAATAAAAAAGATAATTGAAATTTATGTAAAAATAACAAGACTTTGAGTAAATTTCAAATTTCATTATATTTTCAGTTAAAAAATAAGAGTATATTTTTCTAAATGATACTTACATTAAAATGCAGCATTCATCCTTGACTTGTAATGCTTTATATTCGTTTTAGCTTTGTTATTCAATGCTTGTATCATTTGTAAAGAAAAATGTTTTGTATTAGTTTTAGCTTCGTCGTTCAATGGAAAATAAATAGTTATAATATTCGATCCAGCTTTTCATAAACTCGATCTTATTTGATCTATATTCTTTAAGCCATTCTACATCGTGGGGAGAAGAAATAGTTGGAATAACGACACATAATGAAAGTAGTTGCAAACACGTGGAAAGTAGAAGAATTTTTTTTTGAAAAGTTCAATACAACTTTTGATAATCTTAATTATGTATTATTGTTCCAATTAAAATTATTTACATGATTAACATTTCTTATGATTAACGTTTTTTTATTGGTTAAGATTTTAATAACATAACTTATATAAGTATATTTTTTTTATCAACCACTACATTAAAATATTATTTCTAAATGTACATTATATTGTTTGATAATGATACATTAAAAAAATTATTAAATGGCGGGGATCGGAATCTAATGGCAAGGAGTTGGATGGAAACTTGCGTGGGGTGAGTGGTGGCTCGGTGGAACATACCGGAGTTGTTTAGGAGTTCTGTGATGAGAGAAGGGGAAGCATTATTCCCAGTGACTACTTGCCTGGGGAAGCTTTGAAAAGGGGAAAGCATTTCTCGTTGGCTCGATGGCGAAAGCAAGTTCACCGGATTGGATTGGAGTCATATAGAACTGAGGAAAGGGGGAAGCATTCCTCGGTGACTGGTGATCTGGTAGGAATGTTGATAGTGAATGCTTGGTGCATATGGATATGCATTTGTGCATATGTACATGCTTGGATATGCATATGTCATGCTTGTGGACTTAGAATAGTCAGTTGTTATATACATGTAATAATGATGTTATGGCAATCAAGTATGATTAATGATGTATTATGTAATCAGGAAAAATGATATAACATGGTTGAAGATGTGGATTGTAATATTCCAAGGACGTGCCCCAGTTGTATTATGTATTGTAAACATGTTTTGTAAGCTGGTGAGCCGAGTTATAATAAGCTAGGAGGCTTATTTGGTGATTAGGCCGGAGAACCTAGGTGTTAAAGGCCAGAAGCCTGATTTTGTATATGTAATTATGCAGATCATTAATAAAATATAAACATTGTTGCATGCAAACCGACCACGAAGAAAAAGTGATGGGGGACTAAGCTTCCACAAGGTTGGGTAACGGAGGAAGCTAAGTGTGTGGACCTAGGGGCTAAGCTAGGGGGCTTACCTCTATAGGAATAATATTTATTATTAATTCCTCAAGGCTAAAGTGGACATGCTGAGTGTTGAGTGTTTTTATCCTAAGTCCTAGGAGAGGCAACGTGTGCAAAAGGAAACACATGCAACTCCAGGAAGACAAGTGTCGACCTGGGCACATGGAGTTAAAATTGATGAGTCAGCCATGTTGGGGGTCGTTCTGACATTCTTTCATCCTCTACCTAAGTTCGTGGGGATGCCCGTCTGAACCCGTTTTGCCTCTGCGTCTGCATTTGCTTACCCACGCACAGGGAAGGAAACCCTCATGAGAAGGTTGTTTGATTGGCCATTCTCCCATCCTCCGCCTGAACCCGAGACCTCCATCATCGACCTCTTTGTTTTGTTCTCTGATCACGCATCCTGAAACCCAATGAGAACCTGTGGCCTGATCCGCGTCTTATGTGAAGCTTGAGTATCCTGTGTATTAATTATGTCGTGTGTGTCATCACTGTGGGTTGTTGTGGCCACGCAGTTCCTAGACTGAGTATGGATTGTTGTCATCGTTTGTTCCTTGTTGATCGTTGTTGTTGTCCTCCTTGAGTGGGAACGGAGTTGAAGAAGCAGGTTGTCAGGCCTGTGTAAAACACTCTCTCCAGGTGAGGGAGGTGGTTGTGGTTGAAGAGGCAGGTTATCAGGCCTATGGGAAACTCTCTCCAAGTGAGAGAGTTTGTTGGGAAGTGGTCTTCTCCTAGAGAGAGTCCAAGACCAGCTATAGAGCTCTGATAATTCTTGATTCGGCCTATTGTCGAAACCTTGAGAGGGAGGTGAAGCAATCGATGGACTGTGTGACAATAAAGATGTATACTCCTGGGTAGAACATGCATGTGGGGAATGAGAGTCCATGAGTAGTGGGCGTAAGAAGGCTCCTGTAGAGAATCCTTCTAGTTGCATTGTGCAGTTTCCTATAACCTCAACCTAGTCTAGGATTCCCTTGCCCTGGGTGGAGCTTAGTCCTAGCTCGGGGGTGACCCACTATTGAATGTGATGAGCAGCGTGGTCTATGATTGGGAGGTTCCTGTAAGGTCTGCACGTAGTTGGTGGATTTAATCTAGCTAAAAGATAAGTATTAGTCTGTACTTAATTTATACGTTATGCATGTTTGTGCTACTGATGCTTGAATGCTATCATGTGTTATGTTGCATGTGGACTTACTGTTAATCTTGTTTGAATCTGAATTGTAACAGTAACTCTGTGTTATGTGTTTAATTTCGATTAAAATGCATGTTATATATATGTGTGTGTATATTCCATAGTGGTAGCATTACCCGGTCTCTGTGTTGGTCGAGGATGTTACAGTTTGGTATCAGATCTATGTGAAGGCTCTGAGTAGTGGCATTGCTTGGTATTGTTGGAAGGTCGGGGATGTTACAAATTGGTATCAGAGCATGGTTACAACACTGAGCCTGGATGGGCCATGTTAGTGGTGGTCGAAGCAAAAGTTTCAGAAAGAATTGTTGTCGGAATGGACAAAATTGAAGTTCAGAGCCAAGGTTTCAAACATTGATCCTGAATGGGATGGATAAGTGGTCGTTGGACCCAAGGTTTCAAGAGGAAATTGTGTTTAGAGGACCAATTTCGAACCTCAGAACCTTCCTGAGTGCCAAGAAGTTACCTTGGTCATGTTATGAATCTCAGGAGGAGTAGCGGTGTCGTAAACCCATGACAGAAGTGGTATTGGGCCACAGAGTAATGTGGACCTTACGATCTTTTCAGGAGAAGGAGAATCCTTCACGACCATTAGATCTAGTAATGTTGTGAGGCAGTTAGCCGTGAATTCCTTTGGAAATCCACAGAGTAACAGATTCTGTTTTTCATCGTAGGATCTGTTCGGAAGGAAGGGAAATCCCTTACGACCGTCAGATCTGGGGAAGGTGTAGAGGATTTAACCTGGAAGCCCTTTGGACTTCGCGACTTCAGTGAAGTTGATGAAAAATAAGAGAAATCCCAAAGCCTGAAGCTCCAAAGCCCCGAAGTGGATCTACATCGTAGATCTGAGGAGAAGAGTTCGACCATTGGATTAAGCCAATGTTAAAAAGTTCAAACGCAATAGTGAAGGGCGAAATCTCCCGAAGGGTCGAGGTAGTGAGTCATGATGACGCCACTTGGATGGATGTGGACACATGGGATGTGTGCCACGTGTAAGTGGGTTTTGAACCTATGGAAGATTGATATGCCATTTTGAACATGGCGCGTGTCACCCATCTGAATGGGCCACGTATCAGTCGCTAGTATTCCTCCACGTGG
The DNA here is from genome assembly GCA_010110895.2 of Picea sitchensis. NCBI lineage: Eukaryota > Viridiplantae > Streptophyta > Pinopsida > Pinales > Pinaceae > Picea > Picea sitchensis. Next base: position 52,916 of record SNQJ01S0049456.1, on the reverse strand, counting down.
CATCCTGTATGAGCAAGGCTAGTGGGGCCGAGGTTACATAACATAGTTAAAGGTCAGAGAATTCACACTGGCGTTGATCATGATACATCCAGATCAACGGCCAGGAGGAATTGCGGGGACCCAATTTGCACGAAACTTAATTATCCAAGGTGGTCCCGCAATCCAAACCCTGATTTCACCGAGGGGTTACGTGTCAGCGTCAGAAGAAATGTGGAACGTAAGGCGGGTTGCTCCAAACCACCATTGCATGCCCCTGCAATTGGAAAACGTTAAGTGATGTGATGTAATGATGTCACCGAAGGTGATTGGGAATGTTCGGAGATTAACAATTTGGATGTGTGGATGCGAGATCCTCTGAAGCTCCGAAGTCTCGAAGACCCGGAACTTAGACACCTGAGGTTCCATAGTGAGTGTCAGTCATTGGACACTGAGTAGACGTGGACGGTTGATCCGCCCTACTTCGTGAGTTCAGTAATCTGAACTCCGAGAGATTGTTGTGTGGTGCTTGCAAATCTTCTGAAGATGAAGGCCCAAGTAAGCATCTAGTGATCTAGTGCTTGGTCATGGCCGTGATCACATGGGTTTGGGACTAAGAGAAAGGGGCTAGTGCCCGAAAATGATTACAGAGTAGAGAAGAGCTCAAAAAGAAAATGAAATATGAACGTGTTCTTAAATTAGATTGGTTTGAATGCGTAAACCGGTGAAGTATTGAATAAGTTTCAATTGTTTCTCTTCTTTGAGTTTTTTAGTGTAAGCAGTGCACATTGTCCGCAAAGAGTGCATTGACAGAGGTAAGTTAACCTCAGAGAAGCTCAAGAGAGATAATGTTGAACCTTCATCAACAGAAGTGCAAGGAGTGCACAGGAAGAACTCTGTTTTGAGTTTAGAGAGAGATAGAGTCACTAAGAACTATGTAGGGCTCTACCAGGTGGGCCTCGAGCGGGTGAAAGTGTGCATAGAGAGAACTCTTTGTCAAGTTCAGGGAGAAGAGTATCATAGGAAGATACTCACAGAGCTGTTGAACACTTCGTAGAAAATGCTCAACAAGGTGTGTTTTGAGCAGAGGGTTGCCAGGAGGGCATGGAGTTTTCCTTTGAAAGGAAATAGAAGGGCCAAGACCCTTAGGAGACCAAGTAAATCGAAAATCTCAGAAGAATTAATGCAAGGAGTGCATGGGAGATAGAATCATTCTAAGTCCTAAATCTCAGAAGAGATAACACTTACGAGAGAGAAGACGAGATCCAGGAAGCAAACTCATAAGAGAAAGGTCAAAGGCTGAAGCCTTTGAACACTAACAAAATATTCCAAGGTGAAAGAAGTCAAAAGCTCAGGAGGAGGAGCGACAAGAGTCGTCAGATCGGTTGTGGGGAGGAGCCTAGATAGTTAGATCAGTGTCTAACAAAACAAAGGAAGCACAGAGGAGAGGAACGGATCCCATCTGTTAGGTCCAAGCATGAAGGACCAACAACCGTTACATCCGAAGGTAAGGGCATGAGACTTAACCCTTATGTGCGCAAGAGAAGTGGACTTGTCAAAGTTCCAAAGTCCTGAAGTGATTTGGGACCATCCATCGTTAAGGAGGACAGGTGGCCTAAGATCCACAACTTCATAAGTTTGTGAACAAGGAGGAGGAGAAACAATCGAAGTAAATCTTGTCTGTTGATCTGAAAATGGACGCGTGGCACTAGATCTGGAACTCCGGATGAAAGCATCGAAGTCCCGAAGGAGATCTCGATCGTTGATCGAAGAGGAGGTCGAAGGACCATTGATCTGGTCTTGGTCGGAAATAGCTAAGTCCCGAAGAGAATCATGGTTGTTGATTTGGAGAGGATGTGTGGCAGAAGATCTGTCACTCAGAGGAAATATGTGTGGAGACGCGAGAATTCCCAAAGGCCGGAGAGCCATAGTTCATCAGAACCGTCTGATTGTTGAGTACAGGTGTCAATAGATATTCCACTCCGAAATATTGTCATATGGGGAAAAGCAGATAGTTGAGAGTTGAAACTCCCGAAGGCAGGAAGGCTGGAATCAATCGTAGTCGTTGATTTGGAAGGGAGCTAGTGTCGACAGATCGTGGAGATCTGAGATCGTGTGTAAAAGAAAAAAAAAAAACTTCGATGATTGGACAGTTGTCTAGAGGCAAGTAAAGAATAGACAACAGTTGTTGATTGAGAGGTATCACCAAGGGATTGGAGATCGACAGACGAGTTGAATTGCGGGGTCAGAACTTGCTCGAATGTTAAAAATATGAGAGCGGACCGCAATTTATACCACGGTTTTAACAAAGGGATGCATGGCAGCTGGAGGTGAATTGCGAGGTGAAAAATGGGTTGTCCTAAAACCACTCTTGCCCACGCCCGCAATCACAGTTTCCCATGAGGTCATAGACCAGGGCCATATGAAGGAAAGGGCTAATGAAAAAGGGGATAGCGCCTGAGACTTGGAGTTTTGGAAGCGCGCAAGAATAACCTATGGGTCTGACAGGGCCTATGCCTAAAGGAGAAAAGGGGGCCTTTGTATAATTGCTTTGGGTTCAATCATGAGCCCGAAGAGTCAATGTGACTCAGAAGTTTGAAGGATCCTTTGACTGGGAGGTTAGCAGACCCCGCTAAGGTAGGGGCACTGTGTCGAAAGTGCTCAGGGCAGAAATAGTCATGTACAATGACTATAATGAGAGAATAAGAAGATTCAAGAATCTGGGAAGAATTGAAGACTTTTGGGTTCAGCAAGGGAAAGTTGTATAGTGAGAAGGAAGTTGCTGCAATTTCTGTGGCAGCAAGTATGTTACGACTTGTTGAGTCAACCAGAGGAAAGAATGCTTGCATGTTTGCAAGTGTTGCTGGTGATGTTGTTGCATAAGGAAGGAAGAAACAAAGAGCTGAAGTGTTGGTTATAAGTTTGGAAAAAGAAGCATGAAATCTTCCACTGCCATCAAACTTTCAGGTAGTATAAAATTTATTAATGGTAGTCATGCAGGTATGAGTTTTTATTACTCTTTTTTCATAATTGCTGAAAGAAAATTTAGATAACAATTTCCTCATCCAGAGTTATTTTTATAAAATCATGGGATTATATTATTGAGTGCATACCAATGGATGTGGTAAAGGCTAGAGGCCTATATTAATTCAAATCTTTTTAGCTTCTGAATGCACACACTGACATAGTAGAATGTCATGTTAATTTGGTTATGGGGTAATAACCAAAGAATTAAATATAAGAACTTGTTATAGGAATGAATGCTAGTAAGCTAATCATGTATGAGATCAAGACTTGGTTGGATATGACAAGGTATGGATATGGAAAGGTTATGAGCCACATAGGTACTAAAAGTTTCCTACCTTTAAATAAAACTTGGGCTGCAACCTTTTTGCTAACACTAATGAACACCACATAATTATATTCTTGGTGTAGTGTTCGGGTCGAAAAGGAAGACATCCAATTAATTGGGAAGACAATATGAAGTGTGTGGAGAATGTGTCAACACATTGGCCAAAATTCCAACTTATGGATGGTGGGATACATGATTGAGTTGAAGAGCATAATGTAATTCAAGGCAAGGTGCACTAAATAAGTATGCATTGAGAATTGCATCCATGCATAGTAAGTGATAGAATTGTATATTAAAAGAGATAGTTGAATGATTTTTGTAAGTACATGCATATATATTATTGCATGGAAATAATTGTTACTATGATCAAAATATGGACCAGGGGTCAAAATTTAGCTCAAAAATCAAAGTTCTCGGAATTTCCTCAAAACAAACGGGTGTGTATCCCTTGTCGTCATGAACCCAACGCAACTCGTTTGAGTTCAAACGGACGTCAGATGAGTGAGATATCGCGTTCTGTTCGAATTGTCAAAAAGACAAAAAACAAAGTGCTGACTGTACAGTCCATACAGTCCGTACGAATGCTGACATGGCAGAGGTCATATGATGATGTGGCATGTATGTATGCTGAGGTGGCAATTGATGATGTGGCAATCGTTGATTGGCAGATGGTGGACGAATCTTGTTGTGGCACGTGGCATCATTTTGACAAATGGTATGGTGCCACGTGGCACCCTGTTATTGGTTTGGTTGTTTACAATATTATGGAGTCCGTGGGGATTGAACCTCGAACCTCCTCCACCCCTCAAAGTCTTTGCAAAGTCTGCGCAACTAGCGCGCCATCCATATGTTTCTTAACATATGTTGTTTTTAAAAACTTTTGAATTACACTTTGGTCTATTTTGGCGCGGGGGGTCGGGATGGGGCTTAGCCCCAACCCGCAGTCTTGTGTATTATGGCATGTGAACTTCCCTTTACTACGCGGGATTTTCAAACCAAATGCACCTGGACACTTGGCGCTTATCCATTTGATTTGAACAACGGTTATCCCTAGCCTTTTATGCGCGGTCACATGGCCATACGACCAACGACTTGGCGCTTAGGGGGATTAATTCCATTAACGGTTCGAAAGTTTCACCTGTTTTGCAGTTGCACTTGGTGCTAGTTTTTAGCACGAGATTGATCGCGTGAGCTAGGTTGGATGTACAAAGGTGCACTTTGGCAAACCAGAGACAACAAGCTTGAAGGAGGAAAATGGCAGGAGGCCTATCTTCTTCATTTTTTTGCCAAATGAGGTGCTGAAAAAGCCCAACTAGGGGTTTTTGGATGTTCTGAATCCATTGGTACTATTTTCAAAACCATTTGAATACTTATTTTGTAGGTTTTTCACCATTGAAGTTTCAGAGAGCTCAAGGGAGCTTGAAGCCCTCATTGATTGAGGTCATGCTCAGATGAGCCCAAGTCTGTTTTCTGTGACTGAATAGTCATTTTTGGCTAATTGTTATGCTATGAACACATAAGGATAGGTTTCAGAGGCATTTGAGGACTTTTATAGGTGTTTTTTCCATAAGGAATCTCAGGGAAGCTCAAGGCCACATGTAGAAGAGGTCATGCCCGGATGAGCCATGATCCGTTTTTAGAGTTTTATTAGTCATTTATGGGGTTTTTATGTATTCTTAACCCAATGGTACAATCAGAAAATCCATTGGAGTTGAGCAGTAGCTTGTAAAAGAATATTTGACAAACTAATACTAGAGAGCCTAGTCCATTGATGGAGGCTCAAGGAGATGTAGCCAAGTTGGGGGTGAACTCCTTTATCATCTTGTTATTGTTGTGAGTTTGATGGTTTATTCGTTGCAAGTCATGTTTGTTGTGTATTTATTTAAAACACATATTTCACCATTTAAAAGAAAATTTCCTCACACATGAACATTTAAAAGAAGATGCATAAACTTGGCACATAATCTATCTTGTATATTTTAACACATTGAGCAAGGTTCTGAAAAGTTTTTATTTTAATGAAATAGAGGGTGCTTGCATAGCATAACAGGTAAGCCCCCTATTTTCAGATCAGGTGGTATCAGAGCTTAGTTTGTTTTCTCATGTGATTGCCATTGATAGCTAGAGATTTAGCTGTTGGTATTTGTGAAAGTTTTGTGTTGAAGTTTGATATCTTGCAAGGATGGAGGGAGCTTCAAGCATTGATAGTTCTCATACATCTTCATTATCCAAGTTCTTTGAAAAAGAGATGTTGAAGGAGTTTGTAACCATGAGAGATATGGTACAAGAGTTGTGGGAAGACAGAGAAGAGAGTATTTCCCTTCAAGAGCAGTTGATGGCCATGAAGGAGGAGAAAGACCATCTTCTTGAAAAGTTACATGAGATGGAGACTCAACTCCATGAGGCAAAGGAAACCCTTACCAAGTACATGCATGAACATGA
>SNQJ01S0049456.1:0-40752 GCA_010110895.2 Picea sitchensis | reverse complement strand
AGTTGCTTGATTGGCCATGGTGGAAGTCTGCTTTCACCTAGCCCCATGTAAAGTGTTTTATTAGTTTAGGATTGTATATAAATAAGCTCCTTTGAGCATGTATCTTTATTTTGTTACTTTTATTTTTCGGCCTGTATTTTCAGTAGCGGGATGTTTTGAGACTGACTCCATAGCCCAACAACAAGGCACTGAAGCTGCGGAATGAGTTCTTAGAGCATCACAGGGATGACTCTATCCCCCATGGAGCCTAATGTTAGCGATTATTTTTGTCTTAGGTGCAAAAGCACCTAGGTCTACAGGTTGCTTAGGAAGTGCCCAAGCGCAGCGCGGGAGAATCCCAGTTTTTCCGATAGAAAGGCAAGTGAGTGGGCAAAATAGCGTTGGCAGCATCCAAGATCTACTTACAAAGCAGATCAATGATCATCGGGTTTTCAGAGCTACTAAGTTTCCCAAGGTTTAGCGCAAAAGGGAGCACCAATAGTTCAAATTAGATTTGGGTCGTCTGATCCAACCAGGACAGGTGGTAGCCTGTCGACGTATCGGGTATCAGGAGTCAGGAAGCTCTCTATCCATTGCACTTGAAAGTGCCGATCAACGAATCTCCAAATCTCCCTTCGAACTAAGCCCAGGATCTTAGCACCAGGTCATATCAAGCAAGCGGGTGAAGGGGGGGAAGCCCCTTTATAATAGAAAATACTATCTGGGCCATCCATCTGAAGGATGCGCGGCACACATCCACGTCATGACGACATTCAGGAGTTCGAGCGGTAAGCACTCCTCGCCATTTTACATTTCGAAACCCCGAACCCCGATAGCGCTAAAAGCGCCGAAACTCGGGACCACAGTATTACCGGGTTAGTTCAGAGCCGTCAAATCAGTGGGGAACACGTGGCGACTGTTAGGCCCTCCCAACATTTCGCCCATCGTGACTTTAACGGAGAAAAATTCTAATCCTTTCTCATCCGTGAAACTCAAAATTCCAAAAGCACTCTGACAGAGAGGTCAAAGGCGCCTAATTAAGATTCAAGAGAGGGGGCGCTATGTTCTCCAGGCACTGATTCATGTGATCTAAATCCCGATGCCAGCTTGAGGATAAACGAAGAAGAGATAATGTGGTTGAAGCCTAGCTTCACTCATTAATTATAGGGTATGGACATCCCGACTGAAGGTCCACCCGAGATGGTCCTCCATGTTGATTCTTTCCATGGAAGCCTCGCCGAGTCTCCAACTCGCCAGGGAAGCCTGCACATGCCAATTCAACATTTAAGGGCTCAGCTACCCCCCTGGCGCGAGCCATGAAGAATTAAGGTAGCGTATGATAGTAGAATGCAGGCCAAATGTGATTGAGGAGACGCCTCTGCTAGGCAAAATGGGGAAGAACATATGTAGGCATTTTGGCCATTTTTTGTATCTATCGATGGTAGAGCAGATCTCCCTACTGTAAAGTTTTAACAGATATTCTAGTTTGCTAGTTATGCATTTGTATATGAGATTTCTTGTTTTATGATAGACAGTCTTTCTCACTCCATCTAATTTTCGTCTCATGCTAAGAGAGTTCATGATTGAATGATTTGCGCGAATTATTGCAGTTATGTTATGATAAAAGATTTATTGTTGCATTATTGCATTCTCTGGCTTTGCGTTTGAGCATAAGAGGATATTGCGTTTGGATTTCTTCTTCTACAGTCTGTTAGGAACTCGATGTTAATAAAAAACCTCTGCTTTTCTCTTATATAAGTCTTCCGCCTGTTCACCCTTTACTACAGCTCACTGTCTGAAGTTTATATAAGACCTCACCCACCTATGCATGCCTGGACTAGTTTTGGAGTTGGAATGATATTGTTTTGAGTTGGCTTCCATTCGGTCATCCCATCTATAAAAAATCATGATATAAAACTAATGGGCGTCAGGCTCTGCTCCTGCTAGCAATCCAAGAGTGACCTCCGTCGCCAACAACAAGAGCTTGTAAAAGAATCTTTGACAAACTAATCCTAGAGAGCCTAGTCCATTGATGGAGGCTCAAGGAGATGTAGCCCAGTTGGGGGTGAACTCTTTTATCATCTTGTTATTGTTGTGAGTTTGATGGTTTATTTGCTACAAGTCATGTTTGTTGTGTATTTATTTAAAACATATATTGCACCATTTAAAGGAAAATTTCCTCACACATGAACATTTAAAAGAAGATGCATAAACTTGGCACATAATCTATCTTGTATATTTTAACACATTGAGCAAGGTCCTGAAAAGTTTTTATTTTAATGAAATAGAGGGTGCTTGCATAGCATAACAAGTCAGCCCCCTATTTTCAGATCATACTAACAACTGAAATGTTGTGAACTCATGAAGCTGAGGACATTTCAGGAATCGCTAGACATTGCAACAGGAAAGTTGCAAGTCAAGTAGTCACATGAGCATTGACTACAAGAATTTTTCTTGTTCAAAAAAAAAAGTAATGAACTTACAAATATTATTGTGAACATGCATATGCATAGAATGACGAGTCACTCTATTTTATTAAATTGTTTGGTAATTATGATTGAATTGCTAGATGCAAAAAATTCTAAATTCACTACATATGGTTATGTACATATTGCAATTGAATTATGATGTATACAAAATACTGACAATTGTTGGCAGTATGCAAGATGAAGCCTTGCAGGAAAATGGAATGCAATTTGGTTCTTGTGGAAAACCACAAGGAAGGTTGCAATCTTAATATGGCAACATCCAAGAAGAATTATGAAATGGAATTTCATGTTTGGGGAAAAAGTTGAATTCCATTTTGAACTAAGTTTGAGTTCCTAAATGGATTATTTTATGTTTCTTCATGATAACTGCATGTGGGCGATGCATATGAGATGATATTGATTAAAGTGGAATGTTGACTACAAAGAGTATCTCGGGGAAGATGTCGATTGGAGACCTCTGAGGGAAGTTGGAACTCCTCAAGCCACGATGCTCTAAAACTTACGGTCTGGCCTGTTGCTGAAGCCCAAGGAAAGGGAGGTGTAACAGCCGATGGATTGTGTGACAGTGAAGGTGCACAATCCTGGGGTGGGACAGGCATGTGGGGAAGAGAGACCGTTGGTTGGAGTTTTGCTGTGTTTTGGTACCTTGGTCTAGACCATGTTGATATGGAAGTCTTCTCAATCAAAAGATAAGTACAATTCTCTTTTCATTGTATTCTATGTATCTAGTAATTCGTACACACGTTATAATGTTATTAGAATTGCCTGTATATACATATATATACATTTCATATATGCTTGCATTACTTGCATCCATGACTGTACATAATGTGTTTCATGTTTCATTGTCTAAGAAATATATACCTGATGCTAATTATGCTATTGATTGGAATGTGATTCAGGTGGAGAAAGAAGGCGTCTTGCAAGTGCATCATGTGCGCATATTGGACCCGAAAGAGAAAACAACTCCGGAATTGAGTCATAGGGTTTGTAAAGGTCCATTGGACCTGGTACGGTCCTAAGGACGCGACTTGGGAGCATGAGGATGCTATGCGAGAAGAATATCCACATCTTTTTGAATATTTTGAAAGTCTTGTTGATGTTGTGTAAAGAGTTGCACTGAGGACAATGAAAAAATAAGAGGAGGGGATTGTAATACCCCAAGGTCGTGACCCATTTGTATTATGTATTGTAAACATGTTTTGTAGGCTAGTGAGCTGAGTTATAATAAGATAGGAGGCTTATTTGGTGATTAGGTCAGAGAGCCTAGGTGTTAAAGGCCATGAGCCTGATTTTGTATATGTAATTATGTAGATCATTAATAAAATATAAACATCGTTGCTTGCATACCAACCACGAAGAAAGAGTGATGGGGGACTAAGCTTCCACAAGGTTGGGTAAGGGAGGAGGCTAAGTGTGTGGGCCTAGGGGCTAAGCTATGGGGCTTACCTCTAAAGGAATAATATTTATTAATAATTCTTGACGGCTAAAGTGGGCATGCTGAGTGTTGAGTGTTTTTATCCTAAGTCCTGGGAGAGACAACGTGTGCAAAACAAAACGTATGCAGCTCCAGGAAGACAAGTATCAACCTGGGTGCATGCAGTTAAAACTAATGAGTTAGTTGTGTTGGGGGTCATTCTGTCATTCTGTCATCCTCCGCCTGAGTTCGTGGGGATGCATGTCTGAACCCGTTTTGCCTCTGCGTTGTATTTTCTTACCCGCGCATAGGGAAGGAAACCCTCACGGGAAGGTTGTTCGTTCAACCATTCTCCCAACCTTCACATGAACCCTAGACCTCCATCATCGACCTCTATATGTTTTTCTCTGGTCACGCATCCTAAAACCCAGTGAGAACCCATGGACTGATCCGCGTCTTCTGTGAAGCCCGAGTATCATGTGTATTATCTGTGTCATGTGTGTCATGACTATGGGCTTTTGTGGCCACACAATTCCTAGACTGAGTATGGCTTTCTGTCATCGTCTATTCCTTGTTGAACCTTGTTGTTGTTATCCTTTTGTGAGAACGGAGTTGAAGAATCAGGTTGCCAGGCCTGTGTGCAACACTCTCTCCAGGTGAGGGAGGTGGTTGTGGTTGAAGAGGCAGGTTGTCAGGCCTGTGGGAAACTCTCTCTAGGTGAGAGAGTTTGTTGGGATGTGGTTTTCTCCCAGAAAGAGTCTAGCAAAAGCTACGGAGCTCTGAGAATTCTTGATCTGGCCTGTTGCTGAGACCCTGAGAGAGAGGTGAAGCAACCGATGGACTATGTGACAATGAAGGTGTATACTCCTGGGTGGAATAGGCATGTGGGGAATGAGAGTCTGTGAGTAGTGGGCGTAAGAAGGCTCCTGGAGAGAATCCTTTCGGTTGCATTGTGCAATTTCCTATAACCTCAGCCTAGTCTAGGATTCCCTTGCCCTGGGTGGAGCTTAGTCTCAGCTCGGGGGTGACCCATTGCTGAGTATGATGAACAACGTGGTCTATGGCTGGGATGTTCGTGGAAGGTTTGCATGTATTTGGTGGATTTACTTCAGCTAAAAGATAAGTATCAATCTGTGCTTAATTTATACGTTATCCATGTTTGTGCTATTGATGCTTGAATTTTATCATGTGTTATGTTGCATGTGGATTTAATGTTAATCTTGTTTGAATCTGAATGGTAACAATAAATCTATGTTATGTGTTTAATTTCGATTAAAATGCATGTTATATATAGGTGTGTATATTCCATAGTGGTAGAATTACCTGGTCTCTGTGTTGGTCGAGGATGTTACAGTTTGGTATCAGAGCTAAGTGAAGGCTCCGAGTAGTGGCATTGCCCAGTATTGTTGGAAGGTCGAGGATGTTACATGGATGTTGTTGCTACTACATATGTCCTCCATCCATGTGAAGACCCATGAGGGTGGTAGGAATGATGATCAAAAGGATGGTGGATGAATCCTTTGAGCTTCGACAAATACCAGCTAATCAGGTAGCAACAAGTAGGTTGATAAAAACCATGTACATATGCATTTGTATGCTTGTGATGCATAAATGTTGAAGGGAATTGTGGTAAGAATTGCCTTAGTTAAATTTCAATATTTAAATTGACATGTAATGGACAAAGGCCTAGAATATATAAATGTTGGTGATGCTATAATGCATTTAGTAAAAATTTAATTGCATGTTGTCTTATGATTTGTTATGCGATGATAACCAGGTCAAGTCAGGTGACATACTCCTGCTATAGCAATGGACACTCATACAACTAGTCATGTGTGAGACCATGAGATGGTTGGATATGGAAGGGCTATAATGCTAAGTTAATGCTCAATGATTTCTCTTGTATAAATGATGTTTTGAATACAACCTCTTTGTCGACACTGAAGAGAACTTAGGAATTTGTTCCTAATGTTGTGTATGGGTTGAAGAGGAAGGTATCCAAATAGTTGGGAAAGTAATTGGGAAGAGGTTGGATGACATGTTGAGGCATTGGCTATACCTTCCAACTCACCATGGTGGGATGCATGACATAGATATGTGGTATTATGGAGTCAATGTAGGGATGCATTGTGTAGATGTGGCGATGAGTATTAACACTTCGATTCTTATTTTATTGATAATTATTTATTGACGTATGAAAATCCCGTGGTGTTGAAAATGCATAATTAATGATAGCTTCATTATATTTAATATGAATACTAGTTGAAGGTGATTGAATTGCTAGTTTTTTACAATTATGAGATCACTTTTTGAGCTGTTGAAAATGTTACAAAGATAGAATGATAATGTGCATGAGTATTGATAGTTTGTTGGCGAATGTTGAAAAAATTGCATGTAGAGTGGTCTTGGATATGGAAATGATGTAATCCCATAAGGAAGATTGATATATACAACTACAAGAGACAAACATAATGAGCAAAAACTTCATGCTTGGAAATTTTATTTTCCTATATAAAACAAATTTGACATTTATTGAGTGAAATTGTAATGATGATATCTGTAACGTCCCCGACCATCAACCCCACGGTTGGGCAACACTACTATGCGAAAAATTCTTATATATATATATATATAACATGCATTAAATCACATAAACACAACTAATGATATTTAATGAACAATACAAAGTAATCCCAGTATTACTACTAACATTCAGACTTAAACAGAATTAACAATAAATATCATTGTAACAGAATACATGATAATATTGCAAGCATCACAGACATGCATTTTAACTAAAAATTAAACACATAAAGATACTTATCTTTGAAATTGTAGTAACTCCACCAACTACGTGCAGACCTTCCATGAACCTCCTAGCCTTAGACCACGCTGCTCATCACGCTCAGTAGTGGATCACCCCCAAGCTGGGACCAAGCTCCACCCAAGGCAAGGGAGTCCTAGACTAGGCTGAGGTTACAGGAAAACTGCACAGAGCAACCAGAAGAATTCTCTCCAAGAGCCTTCTTACGCCCACTACTCACAAAATCTCATTCCCCACATGCATGTTCCACCTGCGAGTATACACCTTCTCAAGAATAGTCCATCGGTGCTTCACCTCCCTTTATGGGTCTCGACAACAGGCCAGATAAGTAATTCTTAGAGCTCCGTAGTTGGTGCTGGACTCTGTCTAGGAGAAAACCACTTCCCAACAGACTCTCTCACCTAGAGAGAGCTGCTCATAGGCCTGACAACCTGCCTCTTCTACCACAGGCCTGACAACCCGATTCTTCAACCAATTTTCAACTCAATTCCCACAAGTTTAGGATAACTGCAACAACAACAACTTTCGGTTAACTCACGGGTGACAAGAGAAACAGGAAAATTGGGTGTGGATGTCCAAAAAACAACAACAGACCACTAAGACACAACACGGTTTAGGTAACACTAGTTTCAGGATGAATGACAAGAAATCCACGCATAGGTTGAACACACACTCAAAGGTTCATATGGAGGGTGTATCGTCTTCTCAAGAAAACATCACAGGATTCGGGTTTCAAAGATGCACGAGGGTATGCATGCAAAGATCAGACATAATTCACGGTTTCAGACAACCGATGACAGAATGGAGGACGAACCCCCAACTCATTTGATGCTTCAGCTATTAACCGCATGCGTCCAGGTCGACACTTGTCTTCCTGGAGCTGGATGCGTTCCCTTTTTCACACGTTGGAGCTGCATGCATTGCCTCTCCCAGGACTTAGGATAAAAACATGTTTGTCACACAGCTTTGGAATAATAATAAAATATTATTCTAAAGGACTTAAGCCCCTAAGCTTAGCCCCTCTTTCCAATATTTCAACCCCTTTTCCCTTACCCACCCTATGGAAGCTTAGTCCCCCATCACTCTTTCTTCATGGTCAGTCTTCACGCAATGATGTTTAATCTTTATTAATGTTCTACATATTACATATACAAAAATAGGCTCCTAGCCTTTAACGCTTAGGCTCTCCGGCCTATTAAACACATAAGCCCACCAACTTATCAATACTTGTCTCACCAACCTACAAAACATGATTTAAAATCCATAAACATGATTACAACAGGGCTCGTCCTTGGGGATATTACAATCCCCTCCCCTTATTTTTGCACTTCCCTCAGTGCAACTTTTACACAACATCAACAAGATTTTCAAAATCTTAAAAAATATGCGGGTATTCTGCCCGTATAGTATCTCCATGCTCCCATGTCGCATCCTCAAGACCGTACCAGGTCCACTAGACCTTTACAAGCCCTATGGCTTGATTCTGAAGCTGTTTTCTTTTTCGGTTCAATATGCGCACAAGATGCACTTGCAGGACACCTTCTTTCTCCCCCTAAATCACATTCCAATCAATTACATGATTAGCATCAGGTATATATTTCTTAAGCAATGAAACATGAAACACATTATGTACAATCATGGATGCAGGTAATGCAAGAATATATGCAACTAGCCCAATCCTTTCTAGGATTTCAAATGGCCCACAAAATCTGGTTGCCAACTTGGCGCAGTTTCTCAACTTCAGGGAACTTCTATTGGCTTTCACTTTCAGGAAAACATGCTCTCCCACTTTAAACTCTCTGTGGGTTTTGTTTTTATTAGCATAACGTTTCTGCCTATCTTGGGCAACTTTCAAATTCTGCTTAATTTTTATCATTTGTTCTTCCATTTCCTTGAGCAACTCTGGCCCAACTACTTCCCTATCAGCTATATTATCCTAGATTATTGGATTATTTCACTTTCTGCCATAAAGTGCTTCAAATGGGATCATCTTCAACGATGCTTGATACCCATTATTGTAGGCGAATTCTACCAAGTGTAGGTAGTCTTCCCATTTCGATGGTTTTTCCATCACATACATCCTTAGTATGTCTTCTATTACTCGATTCACCCACTCTGTCTTCCCATCTGACTTAGGATGATAGGTTGTGATAAAGTTTAGATTCATTCCAAACCCCTTGAATAACCCTTTCCATAAATTTTAGGTAAATTTCGGGTCTCTATCAGACACAATTGTCTTGGGAATTTCATGCAATCCTGCTATTTCCCTTATAAAGATATCAACAACGTCCAGTGCCTTGTGAGTAGTCTTTAGTGGAATAAAATGGGTAGCTTTCATAATCTTTTCCACTACCACCATGATTGAATCATGTTGCTTTCCTGTTATGGGCAATCCCGTGATGAAATCCATTGTCACTACTTCCCACTTCCACTCAGGAATGGGTAAAGGTTGCAACAACCCTATTGGGTCCCTGTGCTCAGCTTTAACCTTCTGACACTCCATGCATTTAGTGATGTATTATGCAATATCTTTCTTCATACCTGGCCGAAAGTAATGGCTCTTGACTGCTGCCAAATTGTTTTTATATCCAGGGTGCCTTGCATAAGGCACATTATGCATTTCATGCAAAATCGCAATATCCTGGACATTAGGTACATAAATTTTGTTCTTGTACAAAAGTATTCCATCAGTTTCCAATTTATAAATCTCCACTTTCTGTGGAATCTTACCTTGTTGTAGCTTTTCTACCAAATCCCTGTACTACAAATCTATATTTGCATCCCCCAAAATTTTTCTTTTAATATCAGTTCGATACGTGCTATTGGTTGTAGCATGTAATTCATGTACTCTCCTACTGAGTGCATCAACCAATTTATTCTCCTTCCCTTTGATATGTTTGATATCAAAATCGTACTCACAAAGAAACTCCAACCACCTACTTTGTATAGAGTTCAAGGTTGGATGATCAAACAAATATTTCAAACTGTTGTGGTCTGTTCTTAGTTCGAATCTCCTTCCCATGAGGTGATGCCTCCATTTCTTTATAGCATGTACTATGGCTACCAACTCCAAATCATGAGCTGCATAGTTCCTTTCATGCTCTTTCAACTTTCTGGATTCATAACAGATTACGAATCCATTCTGACTGAGGACTCCTCTCAGTCCTTCTTTGCATGCATCTGGCACACCACGAAATCTTCATTTGGGTTTGCAATCCTTAGGATTGGAGCAATGGTTAACAATTTCTTCAATTGTTGGAATCTATTCTCACATTCCTCTGTCCACTGAAACTTCTTCTCCTTCCTTTGCAAGGAAGTGATAGGGTGAGCTATCCTCAAGAACCCTGCGATAAACCTTCTATAATAACCAGCAAGACCCATAAAGGATCTGACTTCCGTCACGTTCTTTGGCGCTGACCATTCTCTGATGGGCTCAATCTTCTCAGGATCTACAACTATCCCATCCTTCAAAATAATATGCCCCAAGTAATGGATCTGACCCTAACAAAACGAGCACTTTCTCAACTTGGCATACAATTGGTGCTCTCTTAGGACTTGCAACACCATCCTCAGATGTTGTTCATTCTCTTCCTCTGACTTAGAATACACCAGAATTCCATCCAGGAATACTATGACAAATTTGTCTAGATATTCCATGAATACACCATTCATCAGGCACATAAAAACAACGGGTGCGTTCGACAGCCCAAACGACACCACTGTGAACTCGTAATGACCATACCTTGTTCCAAAGGTAGTCTTGTTGATGTCTTCATCCTTTATCCTTACCTGGTGATATCCTGACCTGTGGTCTATCTTCGAAAATATCTTCGCATCTTTCAACTGATTGAAGAGGTCATCAATCCTCGACAGAGGATATTTGTTCTTTATAGTTGCTTTGTTCAACTGTCTGAAATCAATACAAAATCTCAACATCCCATCCTTATTCTTCATGAACAGGACCAGGGCACCCCAAGGTGACACACTTGGGCATACATATCCCTTATTCATAATCTCTTCAAGCTGCAATTCCAGTTCTTTCAACTTCGACATACTAAGTTTGTAAAGAGCTTTCGACACTGGAGCTTCTCCAGGCATCCAGTTTACAGAGAAGTCAATATCTCTCTTCGGGGGTAGTCCGGGTACCTCCTAAAATACATATTCAAAATCCTTTAGTACCACATCATCTCCAATATTTGAGACCTCATCCTTAGATGCTTCCTCCACATGGGCTGCAAATAATTGACAACCTTTCCTGTAGCACTTCTTTAGCTGCATTGTAGAGATTTCTCTGACAACAACAACTCTAGGAATTCCTTTGACTGTTTTCTGATTTCCTTCCTCATCCAAGCAAGTGAATGTCTTATTATGACAGTCCAAGATGGCATGGTGTTGGTCCAACCAGTCCATCCCAATTAGACAGTCATAAGAACCTAAAGGCATAACATTTAATTCAAACTTTGTGCTCAGTCCATTCACATCCACTGGACATGACTTAACTAACTTAGTGACTTTTCTCTTGGCTCCTGTGGCCAGCTACACTAACCAAGAATTTTCATGTTTACTTCTCGACAATTGCAAACTTTCCACCACTCTAGGATCTATATAACTATGGCTAGCCCCTGAATCAATTAAAATAGTGAAGGGATCGTTATTGATCATACCTTCCATTTCAATCATGTGCGAATGATATTCTTCTTGCTTGTTGTCCAAGGTTGCGTAGATCCTTGGCATTCTACTAACCATGTCCTCCACTATTTCAGCTTGCTGAGCATTATAGACAACTCTCACTTTGCCATTTCTATGGGGATAATCCCTGTACTTGTGGTTCCCCTGATAGCCCCAACACTGAATGGGAATCTGTGTTGGCCTTTGTTCCCCTATGTGAGCCATTCTTGGCTCTCTAAACAATGGTTGTCCTTGAGGACTGTTTCTAAAAAAGGGTGTCTTATTTCCCTTCTTCCTCTGATCCATATGAAATTTCTTCTTGTATTCCCAAGCCTTTCGGAAGGTAGGCTTCTTTCTTTGCTACTCATATAAGAATTTCTCCCTCCTTATCATTTCTTCCATAGTCTTAGGGTCATCATACTGAATCTTGTCACCAATGGAAGGTGGAAAACCACTTAGATACCTTTGAATCTTGACAGTCTCATCTTTTATGAACGAGACATACTTCAATAATTCCAAAAGCCTTCATTCATATTCATCAATGGTCATGCAACCTAGCTTGAGTTCAAATAACTCTTTCATCTTTCTATCATAGTATCTTTTAGTCAAGTATTTCTTCTCAAAATACCTCTTGAATTCTTTCCAAGTGATATATTTCTCTCTAATGTGCTGCACCTGCACAAGTTGATCCCACCACATGGATTCTTTTCCTTTCAGTTGACACATCACAATTCTTCCTTCTGCATGAGAGGAATAATTATGTAGTTGGAAATATTTTCTCATGCCAAGCAACCATGTTTCGGCATCTTCCTCCTTCTTGTGTTCTCCATCAAACGTAGGAGTCTTAATCTTGTTCATTTCTCCCTTCAGTTCATCCACTCTAGATCTCCTGTGCTTTCTCCTTATTGGAGTGTTTCGGGGAGTGATGACGATGCTTTCTAACACTTATTGATCTCCTTTTCTTCTCAGGGATCCTGCAACTCCCTATTTTGCTCGAGTCACTCTCCTTATCCAATTTATTTTCAATCCTTTCCAAGCTCTTCATCAACTTTAAGTTGAATTCTCCCTGTCGTTCCTTAGCTTTCATGAGCTTTATGCTATCTTCTCGGTGAATCTAGGCATCTTTCTGCAATCGTTCAATGATTTTCATCATATGCCCTTTCTTATCTTACTCTTATCCATGTCCATTGGAGTTCGATCCTTCAAATCCCAGATGGACATCCATTCCTTTTGCTTCATCCTCGGAACTGGAAGCAGTCTGTGCCTCTTCAATTTTTTTTGTACTCAGTGGAAACTCTATTCGGTTCTGGCACTCATTAAGCTTCTGCAACACAATGTGTAGACAACCAGAATTTTTCAGGTCATCATTCCTTAACAAATCCCATAGCATTCATAAACAAATATAATTCAAGAAAATGTTAAGTTTTCATTCTCTGTGATTCTTGTTCAATCAAGAATTCTTGCAGATTTTTTCTTTTAGAGCTCTTCTCTGCTAAGTTTTCGGGCACTAACCCCTTTCTCTCAGTTCCCCAACCCACGCGACCATGGGTCGTGACCAAGATCTAGATCAATAAGCATGCACTTGGTCCTTCGGCTTCGAAAGATTTCCAAGCATAACACAACATTCACTCGGAGTTCTGAGTTACCGAACTCACGCAGTAGGGTGGATCAATGGTCCACGTCTACCCAGCATCCTACGGCTAATACTCGTTGTGGAACCTCAGACATCTGAGTTCTGGGAATTTGGGACTTCAGACGATTTCACATCTGCACACCCCGAACCATTAATCTTTGAACACTTCCACGTCACCTCAGGTGACATTATTACATTACATCACTTAACGTTTTCCAATTGTAGGGGCATGGAATGGTAGTTTGGAGCAACCCGCCTTTTGTCCTACAATTCTCCTGATGCTGACACGTAACCCCTCAGTGAAACCACGGTTTGGATTGCAGGACCACCTTAGAGAATTATCTTTTGTGCAACTTGGGTCCCCGCAATGCCTTTTGGCCGTTGATCTTGATGTATCGTGATCAATGCCACTATGGGTCATCCCACCTTTAACTACATTATGTAACCTCAGGCCCCACTAACCCTTCTCACACAGGATGCCACATTGTGACATACTAGCGACTGATATGTGGCCCATTCAAATGGGTGACACTCGTCACGTTCCAAATTCCATCTCAATCTTCCACGCATTCTAAACCCACTGACACGTGGCACACATCCTATGTGCCCACCTCACCTCCAGGTGATGTCATCATGACTCACCACTTCATCTCTTCAGGCTTCAGGAGTTTCAAATCCTCTACGCTTGCTTTTTCCTAGAGCGCTTTCTCTCGGAGTTCACGATCTACCGACACGTGTCCTTCACAATGGACGGTTGCGATCTACTTTGGAAATTCGGGAGTTTGTCATACTCTACACTTGAAATCCTGTGAAGTGATTTTCCTTGAACTTCCTGGACACGGATCTAATGGTCAGGCTCTTTTCCTCTGATCTACGGTGTAGATATCCTTCAAGAGTTTATGCCTTAGCGCATTCCACTTCTCCTAAATTCTGAACTCCGAAAGGCTTCTAGTATAACCTTCTCGTACCTTCTAAGGATTTGACGGTCGTAAAGGACTCTAATTTTTCCCAAACAAATCTTACAGCTCCAACACCCCAAGTGTTGAGTGCTCTTTCTCTGTGGTCAAATACCACATTGGTTGTGGTTTTAATCTACCACTACTCCTCCTGAGCTTCGTAACATGGCAAAGTAACCCTTTGGCACTTAGAAACATTCTAAGGTTCAAAATTGGTTCCATTCGAACACCATTTCCACTCGAAACCTTGGGTCCAAAGACCACTTATCCGACCCATCCATGCTCAACGCTGAAACTATGGATTTGATACCATATTGTAACGTCCCCGACCGTCAACCCCATGGTCAGGCAACACTACTACACGAAACATTCTCATATATATAAAACATGCATTAAATCAAATTAACACACCTAATGAAATTTAATGAATAATACATAGTAAACCCAATATTACTACTAACATTCAGACTTAAACATAATTAACAATAAATATCATTGCAACAGAATACATGATAATATTGCAAGCATCATAGACATGCATTTTAACTGAAAATTAAACACATAAAGATACTTATCTTTGAAACTGTTGTAACTCCACCAACTACGTGAAGAACTTCCATGAACCTCGCAGCCTTAGACCATGTTTCTCATCACTCTCAACAGTGGTTCACCCCCGAGATGAGACCAAGCTCCACCCAAGGAAAGGGAATGCTAGACTAGGCTGAGGTTACAGGAAAACTGCACAGAGAAACCAGAAGGATTCTCTCTATGAGCCTTCTTACACCCACTATTCATAGACTCTTGTTCCCCACACGCATGTTCCACCCAGGAGTATACACCTTCACAAGCACAGTCCATTGGTGCTTCACCTCCCTCTCCGGGTCTCAACAATAGGCTGGATCAGGAATTCTGAGAGCTTCGTAGCTAGTGTTGGACTCTCTCTCGGAGAAAACCACTTCCCAGTAGACTCTCTCACGTAGAGAGAGCTGCTCACAAGCTTGACAACCTGCCTCTTCTACCATGGGCCTGACAACCCGATTCCTCAACTAGTTTTCAACTCAATTCCCGCAAGTTCATGATAACCGCAACATCAACAAATTTCGGTTAACTCACGGGTGACAACAACAACATGAAAATTGGGTGTGGACTTCCAAAAAACAACAGCAGGCCACTAAGACACAACACAGTTCAGGTAACACCGGTTTTAAGATGCGTGACAAGAAATTCATGCAGAGGTTGAACACAAACTCAATGGTTCAGATGGAGGTTGTATCATCTTCTCAAGAAAACATCACAAGCTTCGGGTTTTAGAGTTGCGCGAGGGTGTGCATGCAGAGATCAGATAGAATTCACGGTTTCAAAAAGATGATGACAGAATGGAGGACGAACCCCCAACTCAGTTGACGCTTCAACTATTAACCGCATGTGGCCAGGTCAACACTTGTCTTCTTGGAGCTGCATGCATTCCCATTTTCACACGTTAGAGCTGCATGCGTTGCCTCTCCCATGACTTAGGATAAAAACGTGTTGCTCACACAGCTTTGGAATAATAATAAAATATTATTCTCAAGGACTTAAGCCTCTAATCTTAGCCCCTCTTTCCAACCTTTCAACCCCTTTTCCCTTACCCACCCTATGGAAGATTAGTCCCCCATCACTCTTTCTTCATGGTCAGTTTGAACGCAATGACATTTAATCTTTATTAATGTTTTGCATATTACATATATAAAAACAGGCTCTTTGGCCTTTAACGCTTAGGCTCTCCAGGCTAATAAACACATAAGCCCACCAACTTATCAATACTTGGCTCACCAGCCTACAAAACATGATTTACAATTCATAAACATGATTACAATAGGGCTCGTCCTTGGGGATATTACAATATCTCATGATGATTGTATGCGTGTAATGAAGATGAGATGTTGGATATTGAATTTGGAATCTCGGGAAGAAGAGTACCAAAAGGAAATCAATCTCAAGGACAAAGGCATGTAGTGAAGAAAGTAAAGTGGACTTGTTGTAACTGGGATTCTTGGAGCCGCAACTCTGAGACTTCTTGGCTGCATGCACTGGATCCCTGAAGAGAAGTGGTACAACTTGAGGGATTATAGAGTAGAGAAGGGGGTACACTTTCTTGGGTTGTGCAAGATGATGTGGAATGAGAGATTTCTAGTTGGAGCTACTACCAGAAATATAAATTGTGAGATCATTATGCATGTTTTGGGTTAGAGTGCCTATGTATACATGTTTTTAGGCCGAAGTGCCTATGTATATAAGCATTCGACTGGATTGCATGTGCAGATTAAATGTCAGAGAGCCTAGCTTTGTAATATTAAAAACATCGATATGGTTTTGTCCACTGAGTACAATGCAAAAATAAGGGGAGGGGGTTGTAACATCACTAGTTTTAATCCCTATGAAATAGAATGTATTTATGTAAATATGACTTAGGCCGGTGAGCCGGTATGTTCTGTGTTGGAAATCCTGTAGTGAGTAATATGGCCAAGGGACAAGATATGTAATTTTTTATTTGATGAAGAGGCCAGAGTGCTTATAAATTTGAAAAGGCCGGAGATCCTAGAGAAATGTGATACTTTGACTATATATTAATAAAATATGTTGTTGGCAACAAGACAGACAAGGACATGGGAGGCTATGATTCCACAAGAAACAGGGCCAAGGGGGATACATATTTTTATTATTATTTATTCACCCATCTTAGTTTTAGTTGGGAAAAATGGTTACATGAGATTCTTGGGGAGGCCATGTGGTTCTTGATTTCATATAATTATATAAATCTCTCTTTGAGTTGTTTGGGGGGCTCATCATTTTTTTCTATTCATTCATTCACTCATTTTGGGATTCCTCAATCTTTCTTGGTCATTTGTGTGTTGGGTATGGCATGTAAATGAGTGGTTAGAGGTAGAGATCCATTGTTATATGGTTGTAAGTAATTGTTGATTATTACATGAAGGAATGGATGCCTATGTGCATGAGATTGATGATAGTTTTGAAAGAACTATCCACAACTGAGAATCCTTGGAATTTCCAGTATTGAGATTTTATGACCAGTAGCACTGGAGTCCTAGAAAGAAGTTAAACGTATTGAGGGACTGAATCACAGAGAAAGGGGTTTATTTCTTTGGGTTGTGCAGGCGAAAGGGGAAGAGAGTTAAAAAATTAGGATTGTTGTGTGTTTGAGAAACTTGTGAGAGATTGATTACTCACTAGTTTGGGAAATTGAGTGTTAGTTTGAGCCCTGTCCTTGTGGATTCATAGCCTTAGCTCAGGGTGGGATGTTGCAGAGAGTTTATCTACAACAAATGCTAAGGTTGGGTGGAACGTTCGGGTCTGCATCTAGTTGGTGTAACTAGATTTTAAATATATGTTCTTTGTCATGCGTTTCTCTTCTTATATATTTATTTTCATTGTGTATTATTATCTATGAGATGATTTGTTTATGCTATGCCTATTTGTTGGTTATTGTTGTGCATGGAATGCTAAGAATTATTTTATGGATAGGCATGGTTCTTGATGACCGCATGTGCATTTATACCATTTATTGAATTAAAACAATGAAACAAAAATTTGAATTCAGTGCAAGAATTGAATTTTGGAAGTACACGAGCAACGAGTATGTTTCAGATTAGTATCCAAGCAAGTGGTTTGGGTTTGTTGCTCTGAGTATGTGACAAAGTGGTATTCAGAGCTATAACAATGCATTTTTTAAGTAGTGTGGCTCATCCTGATGGCTGGGTATGTCACAAAGCTAGGATAATATTTTGGGTTTTTTGTATTTTATGTTCTTTATGATTTTTTTTTTTTTTTTTTAAAGAAGAAAAATAATAAGAGATTTTTTTGGATTTTAAAATAAAGTTGGTTGAAGTAGTGAGGCTTACCTTGGCCTTACTCTTGCCTCTAGAGTGTCGTATTGTGATCACAACCCTTTCTAAGTCGACTACATAATTTGGACTAGAAGTTGGGTTTGGAGTTGATGGACTATCGCCTCCATTCTAGTCTAGAATAATTATATTGCTTCCAGATCTTTCTAGGAAATCTCCTCTAGTGGGATGGTCTCAAACCATTACATCAACATGGATGTGAAATAAGATCTCCCACTTGTTGAAGATACCCTCGATAAGGGTTTGTCTAACACTTGGATTTGAACCACTTAACGCCACCAAAGGGGTAGATGAGATGAATTCTAGACTTATCTTTCCATGTGACTATGTAGCTCCTCGATGGATTGATTCAATATCCCTACAATTAATATAGAAAAAAACAATATTTACTCTATAAAAAAACTCTTACACTCAACCGAGAAGAAAGAGCATAGAATAATCAACCGATAAAATGCACTAGAAAATAAAAATTCTCATTTGATGACATATGATCTCACAATTTGAAAACAACCTAAATAGAAGGAGGGAATAACTTTTTATAGACTCTCTTTACAACAACTAGTTTCCCTCTCCCAATTAAAAATATTTGTTTGACTTGTCATCCATAATTTAAAGACTAAGTCATTTTTACAAAATAATATTTTAATCATGAAAAACCATTTTTTATTCACGAGAATCCTCAAAAGGTGACTTCATGAGGGAACATATAGTTGGTAATGATGTCTAATAGTTATTTTCTTGACCAAATTGCTTGAGATGGAGACCAATTTAAAGAAAACAAAAAATGGATTTAATTTGTTGTGGGGGATGATTTAATTTGGATTAGTGTATCAACGGGTTGCCTTGTCTCCCATGTTCCTTCTTTATAACTCCCTTTGTCCCATGGCTATTCCATTTGACCCAAAATAACTCATTAAACATGCCAAGTGGCCATTAGGTGGGGGGCGAAGTAATTTTGTTTGCATCCATCGCTTGAAAGTGGGGCCAAATATCTTTGTTGTGTAGAATACCCAGGGCTCATTGTTGACTACTCACGTGTTGCTTCAACTTGCCAACAGGTCACTGAAGTGGTGGCTAATGATGAATTCACAAAATTGCTTGAGATGGAGACCAATTTAAAGAAAACAAAAAATGGATTTAATTTGTTGTGGGGGATGATTTAATTTGGATTAGTGTGCCAACGGGTGGCCTTGTCTCCCATGTTCCTTCTTTATAACTCCCTTTGTCCCATGGCTATTCCATTTGACCCAAAATAACTCATTAAACATGCCAAGTGGCCATTAGGTGGGGGGAGAAGTAATTTTGTTTGCATCCATCGCTTGAAAATGGGGGCCAAATATCTTTGTTGTGTAGAATACCCAGGACTCACTGTTGACCACTCACGTGTTGCTTCAATTTGCCAACAGGTCACTGAAGTGGTGGCTATAATACATAAGGTAGATCCCATCATTAAACAATGGCTAAGATGGTGGTTGGGATTGAATAATTTGGAACCCACGTGAGTTTACTTTACATCTTTAGAGAAAGGGAAGATTCATTTTATAATTAGATTAATGTGGCGCCCCCCTTTCATTTTTATTTTTTGTATGGGTTGTTCTATAAGTAAAGGGGCGTCTTCTTTGGTATACGACAACTCCCTTAACTTTGGCAGTTTCCATGTGTAATGCTTACCTATTTTTTTAGCAAGTGCGTCCCACCTATGTATATGATGATGAGGTTTTTTATATGGGGAATAAGTAAAAAGGTACCCCCATGTATAATGTCATTATATTTTTTATCACTTAATATTAGGATATAATTATGAAAAAGGAATGGACACTTTTACAATATCATGTAATTTCCCCTTTAATCATTTAGAATATAACGTTTTGTGCCCTTTTGATTGTCCCTTTGTCTTAATTTTACCAATTCATGTAAAACTTTTTGAATTGATAAATTTTGGCACATGGGTTTTGTTAGGAAAGAGATTTCATTGAACTTTGATGTTGGAACTTTCCTTTCTTGTAAATGGATGGCCCTTTGTTTCCATGTTTGTCTTATAACTGTGCTTTCTTGACCTTACAACAATTGATTTTTTGTTTATAACCTGGCCTTTTCCTAAAATTTCAACATGCAATGTCAAGCACACATTACTATAGTTAATTTGAGCCACTTTTTCGTTTTTAGCCTCGAGATTCCATGTATTGGGTTTGTGAACTATCTCAAAAAATATGATATGTTGTGAATTGTGAGACTGCCATGTTGAGAATTGTAAAGTGATAAATGCACCAAGGAAAAGAGATGCTTACATACTCTAGACACATGACCATGTGGGAAATGACATAGGTGTGCAAGACCATGGGTGAAATATCCCTACATAATGCGATCACCCCTACAAAGAACATGGATCTTGTAAAACATGTGTCCCAATAGATCCATCCTAAGGCCTTCAATCCTATCCACGACTGAAGGAATTGAGAGTGGAGACTAGAGGGACCGGGAAGACCGACCATAAGGGCCTAGGAGTCCATATACAATATCATCCACATGGCCTACAAGGCTTTAACTTGCATCTTCTTGGGCTTATAATGGTTTATCCAAATGAATAAACATAGGGTACCTCTCTAGGAGGTAGAAACTAGCTCCAACTTTAGGACACGTTCTCTTCTTGGGAGGATGTGAGAACCCCATAATCTTAACTAGTATGCTTGAAACAATATCACAATTTTTTTATTAAATGATAGGAAAGGGAATAGGACACAAGGTATTATCCCTCCCTAGAAAAATAAAAAATAAACAAAAAAAGATGCATCTAATCTAGGAGACAAAATTAAAGAAAAACTGAAACGAAATAGAAATAGAAATACAAACTAAACTAATGCTCATAATAGAGAGATTATTCATCCTACCTACTCTAATAAAGGAAATAAAACATGTTAAGTAAAATAAAATAACCAATGCAACCAACAAATAAATGCATCATTACCATGGATTTTACCTCTATAATTGGTTGCTAACCAAAAGAGTGAAATGTCAAACCTATAGTAGGCATACATTGGAAATATCCTTCAATGGGACAAAGATCATAATGAAAAATAGTTGCAATGAAATGCCACAAATACCTTGTATTATTGCATGCTTCTTCGCTCCATAATTGAACAGGGATGATGTATTTATTGTTATTATTGTTAGTGTTGCACCATTCATTGGTGCTACTCATCGAACCATCAAGAAAAAGGGTCTTTCATCATGGCTCCAACTGAAACCTGCATAAAGAATGTTTCCCTTCATGGCTGTATCTAGTCACACTCCTAAATAAATGGTGAGAAAAACCATAAAAACTATAAGAGCATGTGAACATGTGAGTTATGGTTGGTTTCTTCAGTGTTTAGGGTTGAAAGCTCATGAAATAATTCTAAAACTGAACATGTCGCAACTTTCCTACCACTGTGACCCTCAAACTCTCATTGTCAAATGGATATTTATACACTTGAGAGCTACTAATTAAGGATATCCATGACTGAATAATTTATGTTGTATCATGAGTGTGGACGTCCCTTTTTTGCACCTATAAATGTAGTTGTTCCTATATCATGGAGAATTTTGTTCCCTCATATGGATAAAACTCTGTAATCTTATGCTCATCAATCTTTGTATCATAGATGGGATCATTGTCAAAATTATAGTATCTTGTATCCCATCGAAATTTGTTGACCTGAAGGAATGCATCAATATTTTCAATCTATGTGCAATCATATTCCGTACCCAGTGAAGAATTTCCCACCAAGTTGTCCCCTTCTGAATCACTACAAGATGTATCATGAAAACTGGATGATCGAAAAGGAATATAGGCTATCAGATGTCTACTTTCATCCAGAGATGGGAGGGTGGGTTCCTGAATATCACCATTAAGAATTATTTCTTCATCCATTTGATATTCAATTATATCTTGATTCTTGATGGAAAAATGAGAATATTATTCCCCACAACTCCCTACTATGATTCCTTCCTCTTCTTTATCCATGTAGCCAGAAATTTCTTCTTTCATATAAATCATAACCCGGTCACCCTCTGTAAGATAAGACTTTTCACCATTTTTTTCTCGATTTTGGAGACAAACGGTCTCTTGATGCCCTTCTTCTACAAGATCTTGATTACCACTTGCCTCATCCATTTCTTTGAGGCTTTTCCAATAGGCCTCTCATAAACCACCATCATTTTATGAACCTTAGTGATCATGTGATAGTGGCTCATGGGAGGGAGGATAAGGATGAACCTCTTCATAGAGATCATCTTCAAGATTTTGTATACGAGGCTTATAATACTCTATTTTGATGTATTCCAACAAGAAATTGAGTGCATATATTTCTCTTTCGCGCAAACATCATGATCTTCATTGTTACTGATGATCTCAATATATTACATAAGAAGAACAATACCATCCTCAATAAGTCTATGTGTAGAATATAATTCTTTTATTTCATGAACTAGGGGCAACCAACTTGTTGAATCATAGTCCCAACTTGCACAACATGCTTATGAAAATAAGTTAAAAACATGCTTTTGCCAAAGATTTCATACCACATATGTGCAGACACACTCATATTTATCATAAAACGTTTCATCATGAGATTCTCATGGAATAATTCATTTTTCTCACAAAATGCAATAAAGGTAGATATGCATTTCACCATTGAATCCACATATCCATAGAAAAGGGGAAATTACTTGTCCCATTTTGTATCAATTATATGATCACAGGGAAAAATATTCATACTTGAAAAGTCAACTATAACATAACATTAACATTCTGGAAACCATGGAGGGAGCTCCCCCATCTTTCATTATTTGTAGAACTCAAAGTAAGGATAAAATGAACATCCGGGATGAAAAATATCTATTAAAATACCATAATGGAGTCGCTAATACATACCTTACTTCTTACCTTGAAGAGAGGAATATTGTAATGTACCTCTTTATTATGTTTGGTTCGAGTGGAGTCTCCATATGAGATCCATGTAAGTTAATCAATAAAATAACAATCTCACCAAGATACAAAACAAGAAAACTTACCTAGATGATATCTTTGGAGAAGCAGGCCAAATGACCTTGGTCCCTGACAATGGCACCAAAAAATGTTACTAACCAAAATAACATCCTAATTAAGGTCCCTTGAGGTGCTAAGGTAGTGCCATGTAGGAAAAGTGCCCAATTTCACTGTGGCACAAGTCCTTCCCTGTTCAATCCCAACTCCTACACTAAAGGAAATTGGGAGGCTTCCCTAACACAACAACTTCACCCGTAAATTAGTAGACCAACACCTATGTGATATAGATATGAAGGCAAAAGTTGATTATTTAAGCCAAATGATCCAGAATGATAAATAACAAACCTAAATTACACATATCAACAAAAAAAATCCACTCTGAAGGTGTGAGATAAATCAATAAAATAGTGCAAAAGAGCGATGAAAATCCTATACCAATTTCTTAGATCAAATACTTTTTATTCCTCTTGGTAATGTGGTTTTTACTAACTTATTAATTTTTTTCCTATGTTTCAGATCTACAAAATGTGTAAATAAAGAAAAAAACAACAAGAAAAATATCCTTTTGGGGGCCTCCTACAAGCGTTAAGCACCTTAGACCACTAGATCTATGGGATAAAAAGCTAGGGAAGCATGGTATTAATGATTTCCTATACCCAAAAATTCATATATGCAACAAATTCATAATTTCCAGCAAGATGGAAATCACTATGCAGAGTTGGGGTTCAAATCCCCCTAGGGTCAAAACCCATAAAATTATTCCAGCAAGATAATATCGTTGTATTGATTGGAAATTGCTTATTTTTATCCTAGAAATTTATATTTTCAGTTGTAAATTGAATTTGGAAAAATACAAGGGGTTTCTTAGGACATATAATTACTTAGAAACCCCTTAGAGTGAGGTTATTGTTGGATCTGATGTAAATTCTGTTGTAATATACTGCATATCTACAAAACTCCTCAAATACCCTCGTAAAATATAAAATTAAATGAAGAAAATTAGAGGGATAAATGGGTTTGGGGTAGAGATGAATATAGTGACAAAATCCCCAAGGGTTCATTAGCTATGAAAGATGAAATTTTAAGATCACGTTAGGATAACTATTTTGGGTTTTTTCTATTTTATGATTTTTGCATTTTTTTTTTTCTAAAGAGGAAACATAAAAAGAGATTTGTTTGGATTTTAAAATAAAGTTGGATGAAGTAGTGAGGCTTACCTTGTCCTTACTCTTATCTCTAGAGCATTGAATTGCGATCACAACACTTTCTAAGTCGGCCACAAAATTTGGACTAGAAATTGGTTTGGAGTTGATGGACTATCGCCCATAATATAGTCTAGAATAGTTGTATTGATTCCATATATTATCAGGAAAGATCTTCTAGTGGAATGGTCTCCAACCATTAAATCAACATGCATGTGAAATGATATCTCCTCCTTGTTGAAGGTACCCCCGATAAGGGTTTTTCGAACACTTGGATTTGAGCCACTTGACACCACCAAACGAGTAGAAGAAATGGAGTCTAGAACTCTCCTTCCACGTGACTATGTATCCCCTTGATGTATTTAGCCAATATCCCTGCAGATAATATGGAAAAAACAATATCTACTCTATGAAGCACTCTTACACTTATCTAAGAAGAAAGAGCATAGAATAAGAAACCCATGAAATGAACTGGAAAATAAATGTTCTTATTGGATGGCATAAATGATCTCACAATTCGATAACAACCTAAATGCGAGGAGGGACTAGATTTTTATAGAATATATTTACAACGATTATTTTCCCTCTCCCAATTAAAAATATTTGTTTGACTTGTCATCCACAACCCATAGACTAAGTCACTTTTACAAAATAATAATTTTATTATGAAAAACCATTTTTATTCATAAGAATCCTCAAAAGGGTGACTTGAATTGGATCCATGAGGCAGTGTATAGATGGTAATGATGTCCAACGGTTATTTTCTTGACCAAATTGCTTGAGATGCAGACACATTTAACGAAGAAGAAAATATAAAATGGATTTAATTTGTTGCAGGGGGGATTTAATTTGGATTAGTGTCCCAATGATTCACGTCGTCTCCCATGTTCCTTCTTTATGGATGTAACATACCCAACTACCCATAGGTTGGGATATGCTACTTAAACAGTCTGAGGCAGGCTGCAACACACCCATCCACCATCAGGTCGGGAACGCTGCAGTCCAAAGCCTCAGTTCCCTTAACTTATAATCTTCCAGTGGGGGTTTGGCACTTCATACGGCTCAGATCTACCTTGGCCTTGGTATTCATCTCTTATCCTTCCTTGGAGGCCTATTTTGTATTATTGGGAGCTTTTTGTAGCATCTCTAATGTCTATCTTCTTAGCCATCTATTGAGCATTCCAGATCGACATCTTCATTGTAGCAGGTTCTTCTATTTCATGAATAAACGCAGATTTGAGATGTTTTGGATTATCTATCATATTGCATACGGTTGAGGTATGTTCCATGGTTATATCTTCTTGTTTATTGCTGCAATACACATATATAACACATCAGTAAACCCTTTCTCATTAATAAAAAAGGCATGAAAAACACATTCATAAGACAAGATCCCTACTACAACTTAAAGTAGTAAACAATGTGCCATGAAAAATAAATAACCAATAGACAGGAACATTAAAAATACATAATTATCTCGGAGATAATTAAATACATAGCGGAAATAAGCATTACACGGAAAACACAGAGAACACTTATCTTTGCAAGTAAGCGTTCACCAACTAGCTACAGACCAAGGATGTTCCTCCCAACCATAGACAATGTTGTTCTTTTAATCTCAAAAAAAGGTCACCCACAAGCCATGGCTATGAATCCACAAGGATGGGTCCTAGGCCAAGTCTAAACACACAACAATTGGCTAACTAGCTATCAGGTTTCCCAACCTCACAACAAGTCCAAAATTCCATCTCTCTTTCCCCCTCAGCCTGCACAACCCAAATAAATGAACACCTTTTTTTGCCATGCTATCCCTGAGGCTGTTCCATTTCTCTACTAGGGCTCCAATGCTACTGGTCAGGAAATCTCCCTGCTAGAAACTCGAAGGATTCTCATTTGTGGAAAGTTGTATCCGAACTACCATCAATCTCATAACTAATAGGCCTTTCAACACTCAACCTATCATAGGCCTTTAAACACTCACAACAATCCAAAGTACACCAACTCTCTTCTACCCAGCCTACATAACCCAAAATATTGGACCCCCTTCTCTGCCACGCAGTCCCTCAAGCTATCCATTTGCTTCCAGGGCTCCAGTGCTTTTGGTCAAGAATATCCATGCTGGGACTCTTAGGATTTGCAGTTGTGAGAAAAATTAACCAATAGCCACCCAATCATCCATTTGTATCCATTATTAGACCAAGAGCACAGGAATTCTACTCAAGTGAGTGAAGGAAAAGGAAGAAGAAGAAGAGCAAGGGGAAGAAGATGAAGAAAAAACCAAAACAATCCCCAAGGGATGTTTAAATTACATGAAGACAAGCGCCACATGGCCTCTCTCCCAAGAATCTCATGTAACCCCTTTTCTCCATAAAATTAGTTATGGGTAAAATAAAATAATAATAATAATAAGACTTATCCCCTCAATCCCTCTCTCTCGTGGAATCATAGTCACCTACCTACTTTGTCCTTGTCTGTCTTGTAGCCAACGATGTATTTATTAATGTGTATGAAGTATTACATTTCCTAGGCA
The DNA here is from genome assembly GCA_010110895.2 of Picea sitchensis. NCBI lineage: Eukaryota > Viridiplantae > Streptophyta > Pinopsida > Pinales > Pinaceae > Picea > Picea sitchensis. Next base: position 14,126 of record SNQJ01S0049456.1, on the reverse strand, counting down.
CTCTGGCCCCTTTTCAACTTTACCGACTCACCAGCCTAAGTCACAATTACATAATACATTCTAGTTCATAAGGGTTAAAACCAGGATATTACATCCCCCTCCCCTTATTTTGGCATTGTCCTCAGTGCAAAACACCATTCCAATGTTATTAAAATTACAAATCTAGGCTCTTTGGCCTTAATCCACACAGGAATTCCATCCAACTCTTATATACATAGGCACTCTGGCCTAAAATTAAACATTTATACATAGAAATTCTGATCGAAAACATGTATAATGATCTTTAGAATTTATATTTCTAGTAGCAGTTCCAACTACCAAGATCTCATTCCTTATAAGCCATGCACAACCCAAAGAAATAAACCCCTTTCTCTGCCATGCAGTCCCTCGGGTTGTTCCACTTCTCTCTAGGGCTCCAGTGCACTCGGCCAGGAATTTTCAGAGTTGTGGCTTCCAAAACTCCAGCTGCAACAAGTCCATTGGAATTTCTTCATTCCATGACTTTGTCATTAAGTTGTTTCAACAACTCCTTATTTTCCCTCATAGTCTAGTAATTTTCTAGATCCTCAACATTCGTCGTTTTCCTACAACATTTCAAATAAACAAGCACGTCAATTCACAATTTGTGCATAATTTTTTTATGCTTGTTCATAATCTAAGAGTAAATTTTCATAATCCAGTACAATACGTATCTATGTGGTTCGTGGATCTACATCCATACAGTTGTCTCGTTAACTTGGATCACTATTTTCCTTGACATACCCAGTATGTGCATGATCCCAATCAATATTTTAAAAGAACTATCAAAGTATCCTCTTCCTCATGGTCACTCACCTTCCAGGCCTAGGATCATGCATCCCCTTCTCTGTTATACTGTCCCTCAAGCGATCCATCTTTCCTGAACAAGGTTTTCTTGCACAAGAAGATTTATTGACATTAAATGGAATTCGAATATTGAATGGAATGAACCCATCATTCTTTACACATGTATTATCAGCCAATATTTTCTTTATTCTATCCATAAATATTTTTATTACTTTGTCTCCCCCAAAAGAGATTTTCTGTAATTTATCATTATGTAGCTACTTTTACCTGCAACTTTCTTGTTGTAATATCTAACAGTTCTTGAAGTATTTTCAACTTCACGAGTTAGAAATACTCACATCATTTCAGTTGTTAGCATAATCATTTCTATGTTATATAATATATACATGCATTCACCCAAATGCATTCAATGATTCATGTATTATCACTTGTAATATTTTTAATAGTTCCGAAAACTGATCTTGGAATTTTAACAAACAACAATCCATTCACCTTCAACTAGTACTCATATTAAATATAATGCATCTATCCATCAGTACGTATTTTCAGCACCACATGCTTTTCATAATGCAACAATTAATTACTAAATAAAATAACAATAAATGTGCCAATAACCATGGAAAAATCTATACAATGCATCCATGCATTGGCTACATAATACCACACAAATATGTCATGCATTCCACCATGATGAGTTGGAAGGTCTGGCCAATGCCTCAACACATCATCCACACACTTCCTACTGCTTGCCTGACTATTTGGATACCTTCCTTTTCAACCCAAACACAACACCAAGAATATAATTCTCAAGTTCTCTTCAATGTTGACAAGGAGGTTTCATTCCAAACATCAGATATATAGTAGATACCATTGAAAACTCACATAACATTATAGTGCTTCTATATCCAACCATATTATGGTCTCACACATGACTATGTATATGGATATTCATTGTTATCGAATGTGTATCTCTCCTGAATTAACCCTGTTATGAACCCATAACCATTCATAACATAATATGCAACCAAAATTTTATCTAATGCATTCTGGCATCAACAACATTTACATACTCTAGGCCTTTGGCCATTGCATATCAATTTAAATATTGAAAATTATCTGAGGGAATTCTTACCTCAATCCCCTTCAACATGTATGCATCAATAGAAACTAAATGCATACCTGCATGTTTGTTATCAACCTACTTGTTGCTATCTGACCAACTGATATTTGTAGAAGCTCACAAACTTCCTCCTTCATCATTCTAATCACCATGCCTGCCAACCTCATGGGTCTTCACCTAGATGGAAATCATAAGAAACAACAACACCCACATCTTTTACCTTGGTATATCATTTTTCCTGAATACATAATCCATCATTAGTCATACTCAATCATTATTTCTTAATAATAGACTATTCTAAGTTCACAAGCATATTATATGCATATCCGAGCATGTGCAATTACACATCCATATGCACCAAACATTCACTATCAACATGCATACTAATGCATATGCATTTTAACTTCATTTTATGCCTCATGCATTCTAGTGGATTTTTGTTTTAATTCACTTATTTATTTATCTATTTATGTTGTAGATGGTTGTCCTTGAACTCCTTCAGATCCTTGTTGCCTCATGTGCTCCCATTCTACTCATCTGCACTATTGTTCCCTGGTCTGAATACTTTCCAGCCAAGTTCCCCTTGGCCATTATGCAATCCAACTAGTGTACTCAAATTACAACAACTCCTTTGGGTAGGCATGCCCAAATTTACCTTTATGAGACATTCCAACATGAGGCATGAGACTTTACCTGGAATGGTGTAGCTCAAAACATTCTGTCACTCTACTACCACAACACTTTTGAATCAAATACAGTTACTCCTAGTTCTCCATTAGGTTATTTCATTAGCCTTTCCCTGTGAAACCATACTTTTCACACTTAATACTATTCCCAATGGAATTCCATTTTCATTCAGTGACACTTTTCAAGTGAGAGAGCATTCAATTTCTCTACATTGACATTCTGCTTCCATTGTGAACTCTGATATAATAAGTGGGTTTCTTTCACACTTAATCTTTGCAACTGTCTACACCTCTCTTCCTTCAAGGATAGGCAGTCATAATTTTCCTTTCTATGCCCTTCAATGATATTTTTAGTCTGCCATATTCATATCCTATGTGAGGATTCTTGCTTTTGTTGTACCTGCAGTTTATTCAAATTATGTGGTTGTTGACTAATACTTGTGTTCCACTATTCTTGAGTTCTTTGTCCACCTTTCATTACTTTATCTATAGCTCTCTATTGCCTCATCCAACTACTGTAAGATCTGTCATGCTTCCATGACCCTAACATCTGATCCTAGACTGGAATTGACTTGATTATACCTCTAATCCTGCCAAAATCTACAAGAAATTATCTGGTTAGAATTATACATATCATACAAAATTGTCAATTAAATTTAGACGTACATTTTTTGTTTAATTCATGAAGAAAAATTATATCAATTATAACAATTATCCAAAAATATAATGATTCCAGGTCATTCTCCTCTGAGTCATCTTTCCAACGATTGAAATATTGCCCCAATCCAATATTGAAGCTGAAAGTTAGGGCTCCCTGAAAACCACTTTCAACCCCCTTAGTTGATACAAAAATTGAAATATGCAAAGGCACTTCCTTCAAACCACATCCACATGACCATGACTCAAAACTACGAGCTTAATCACCCTTTAGTGCCCCGCTCTGTGTTTTTCTACACAATATCTTGCACAAACACCAAGTCCGAGGGCTGGTTTACTTCTAGGCCCTTTTTACCTTATCATGGGACCAACGTTGGGACCAAGTCCTCCGGACATCGGCCTTCGGCTGTTTTCCCCTAGAGTTACACTTCGCCGAAGCCTTTAATAACTCCACTAGAAAAAATGGATGGTCGATATTTAATCTCCCGTCGAATGGAAGGTCCTTCCCCCATATGGAGGCTTCAATGAAATCAATGGATACGACTTAATCAAACGTTGAGAAGGACGACTCTCAACCAATTTGGAAATTTTGTGCTCTAGGGCTACATGATATTTTCATTCTCAAGTCTTCTACTTCCCCAGAGTGACAATCCTCTGAAGTGCTTACTCTGTTCATCCATGGATTAATCGGACGATCGAGATTTAATCAAGTGTTTAGATAGATGGTCCTCACACACTTTGAAAATTCGACGCTCCGGGATAATTCCATTCTCGAGTCTACCACTTCCTTGGAGCGAAAATCCTCCGAAGTAGTTACCCTGTTCTTCCACGGATTAATCCAATGGTTGAGAAAGGTCCCAAAGGAAACTTAGATCGATGATCTGCGTGCCTTCACGACTTCAAGCTTTGACACTCTTCACTGGTAGAAACCTAGAAAACCTTGGAGTCACAAACTCTCGGAGATGAAACGACATGTCGAAATCACCTAGGGTGACGTGGACCCATGGAACATGTGCCATGTGTCACTAAAAAATGAACATATCGGGGTCCAAAAGGTACCAAATCTGGGTGACACATGTCCCCACACGACACCCCTGCCACTTGGTATAAGCCATGTCATCAACTACATGGACGATCCACAATCACTGCTCCAGATACGACAGTATATGTGACCTCACAACTTTACACTTCGGGGCTCCGAGGCTCTAGGGTTTTTCTTTGCAACATACCTAGTAATCGTCGGAGTGGTGAAGTTACGAAGTATGAACTTCGATACCCTTCTACCACTACCATATCTGAAAACCCTCAACACTCCCGAAGTTCTTCCCTCGATTTAACGGTCAATAAGAATTCCAAGACTTCGACGCTCCGGGGCTCCGAGTTGTAGCAGTTCAACAAGGTTCAAAACTCCCGGAGTGAAAAATCTCAAAGTGGTCAACACCAGGTGATCATGATCAATGAGGGAGATACCTTCATGCTTCCCATCATATCATATGACTCATGGGACTTCGCGAATCCAGCCTTAGGCAATTTAGGATTTGCCTGCCTACCAAGATCATCGAAGAAATGAAATTTCGAAGCCTTACCTTTTGCACTTGGCCTCAATCAATGGATAATGATCGATCATCTAGATCTGACGGCTAGGAATTAACCTTTCTCAACCTCTAGTTTCTCCTTCATCGAATGACCCTCGTTCACCTGCCCTCCGATCTAATGATCCATATCTACCTTAATCCCACGATGGCGATCTCTCCCGAATTTGAAAGGGATGGTCATGATCCTTCGATCCCTTACAAAGGATCTTTGACATTCTAGCTTCTGTGTAGACTTTGCAATGCCATTCCTCCCAAGCTTCAAGATTTCAAGGTCATAAATCGATCTCAACCACGAGACTCTGACCAACAGATCTGGCCCATACTGGCTCAATGTTTCAACCAACATCTTTGATACCAATCTGTAATGTACCCAACCACCCATAGGTTGGGCTACGCTGCTTAAACATGCTTAGATAGGATGCAACACACCTAGCCACCAGTAGGTGGGGCACGTTGCAGTCCAAAGCATCATTTCTTTAAACTTATCTCGAATTCAAAATACTTCTCATTAATAAAAGAGGCATGAAAACCACATGCATAAGACAATATCCTTGCTACAATACAAATTAGTCAACAAGGTTCCATGTACAAAAAATAACCAACATATAGGAACATTAAAAATATATATCTTAGAGATAATTAGATATACAACGAAAATAAACATTATACAAAAAACACAGAGAGAACTTATCTTTGTAAGTAAACGTTCACCAACTAGCTGCAGACCAAGGAAATTCCTCCCAACTATAGATATTGTTGTTCTTTTGCTTTCAAAAGCAGGTCACCCCCGAGCCAGGGCTATGAATCCATAAGGATGGGTCCTAGGCCAAGTCTAAAGACATAACAATTGGCTAACTAGCTCTCAATTTTCCCAACCTCAAAACAAGTCCGAAATTCCATCTCTCTTTCCCCTCAACCTGCGCAACCCAAAGAAAAGAACACTTTTCTCTGCCATACAATCCCTGAGGCTATTCCATTTCTCTATCGAGGCTTCAGTGCTACTGGTCAGGAAATATCCCTGCTGGAAACTTCAAGGATTCTCAGTTGTGGACATTTCTATCCAAACTTCCATCAATCTCATAACTAATAGGCCTTTCAAAAATCAAGTTATCATAGGCCTTTCAACACTCACAACAATCCAAAGTACATTAGCTCTCTTCTATCTAGCCTGCACAACCTAAGAGAATGGACTCCCTTCTCTACCACAGAGTCCCTCAGGCTCTCCATCTCCTTCCAGGGCTCTAGTTCTTTAGGTCAAGAATCTCTATGATGGGACTCTTAGGATTCATAGCTATGAGTAAACTTAACCAAGAGCCACCCAAGCATCCATTCGTATCCATGCCCAGACCAAGAGCACATGTATTCTTCCCCAGTGTGTGAAGGAAAAGGAAGAAGAAGAAGAACACAGGGAAGAAGATGAAGAAAAAACCGAAACAAACCCCAAGGTATGTTTAAATTACATGAAGACAAGAGCCACATGGCCTCCCTCCCAGGAAGCTCATGTAACCCCTTTTCTCCATAAAATCATTTATGGGTAAAATAAAATAATAAGAATAAGAATACTGAGCCCCTCAAGCCCCCTCTCTCGTAGAATCATATCCCACTATCTCTTTTTTCCTTGTTTGTCTTGTAACCAATGATGTATTCTATTAATGTGTATGAAGTATTACATTTCCTAGGCACTCTGGCCCCTTTTCAACTTTACCGTCTTACCAACCTAAGTCACAATTACATAATACATTCTAGTTCATAAGGGTTAAAACCGAGGTGTTACAATGGCTCCCTTTGTCCCACCATTGTTCCATTTGATCAAATACCCATGACCCACAATTGATTTCTCACATGTTGGTTCAACTCGCCAAGAATTCGCTGAAATGGTGGATAAAATGTACACAACGGATTCCCTCATTAAACAATGGCTAATATCGAAACTGGGTTTGACTCATTTGGAACCCACATGAGTTTACTTTATAGATTTAGAGAAAGGAAAAAAATATTTTATAATTAGATTAATGTGGCGGCCCCCTTTCCTTTTCATAGTTTTGATGAGTCATTCGATAAGTAAAGGTGCATCTTCTTTGGTATATGAAAACTCCCTTAACTTTTGTGGCTTCCCCATGTAATGTTTAACTTTTTTTTAGCAAGTGCAACCCTCTTATGTATGATGAACGGTTTTTTTTATATGGAGAGTAAGTAAAAATGTATCCCCATGTATAATGGCATTGTATTTTTTATCACTTGCATATTAGGATATAATTATGAAAAGGGGATGTCCCCTTTTATAATATCATGTAATTTTCCCTTTAATCATTCAAGATATAACATTTTGTGCCCTTTTAATTGTCCCTTTTTCTTTATTTTACCAACCCACGTAAACCTTTTTGGATTGAAAATTTTTGGCACAAGGATTTTGGTAGGAAGGATATTTCATTGACCTTTGATGTTGGAAATTTCCTTGCTTGTCAATGGATGACCCTTTTTTGCCATGTTTATCTCGTAACTATGCCTGCGTGACCCTTCGACAACTTATTTTTTTTCTTATAACCCAATATTTTTCCAAATTTTCAATGTGGTATGTCAAGCACACATGACTACATTCAATGTGATTCATTGTTTCACTTTTGGCCCTGGGACTCCATGCATTGGGTTCATGAACTTACTCAGAAAACATGACATGTCGTGAATTGTGATATTGCCATGTTTGAGAAATGTAAAGTGCTAAATTAACCAAGGCCAAGAGATGCTTACAAACTCTAGACATATGACCATGTGGGAAATGACATAGGTGCGCAAGACCATGGGTGGAATAGACTTACATAATGTGATCACCCCTACAAATAACCTTTATCCCATAAACCATGTGTCCCAATAGATCCATCGCAAGGCCTCCAATCATATCTAGGACAAAAGGAATTGAGATATTAGGATGAAAGGAATTAAGAGTGGGGACTAGAGGGACTGACCATGGTCGACCACAAATTCCTAGGAGTCCATATACAATATCGTCCACATGGATTACAAGGATTTAAATTTCATATTACTAGGATTACAATGGTGTTGCCAAATGAAAATCATAAGGTACCTCTCTAGGAGGTAATAGGGCCTAGGGGGAAGGGGGGGTAAACATAAGGGTAAAGGGTGTGAAGGTTCCTAGGGATAGGAATGGAGCCTTAGGTTAGAATCAATTGGGAAGGAGTAGGGACCTAGAGAAGAGAGTTCAAGCATAGAGGTGATGAGATCCTAGAGGAGAAGTTATTTCCTCCACATGAAGGTGGTTACGATAGAGGAAAGCGCCCAATGGAAGAGGGCATTGGTGGCCCATGGGAAAATACATATGTAGGAAGAGGTAGGGTCCAAAGAGTGGATGGGGTGGGGGATAGAGGATTACTTTATCCAAGGATTGATCCCCCCCCCCTCAACCATATCAAGGACTTAAGGCCCATACCTAATGATCACAAACTTTGGAGGGCACATGTTGGTTGTGGAGCATGATTATCTTCTTGATTTAGAGTTCTTTGTTTTCAGCCATTTTTATACCCTATTAAGACTTTAAACCCCAGAAGAATGTACACTCCTCCACGCGGGGGAGTGCAGGGGGGGCTTGCACCTTCTGTAGGGTTCGGGGGCAAGTAGGCCCCTAGTGGGGGTTTGGGGGCGAAGCCCTTGAAGGAAAAACTGCCTTGTAAATGTATATTGTAATTTCATATTAAATATGGACCGTTCATTATAAGGTCGTAGATCTGATGGTAGAAGTTATGTTAGGGTTTTTTCACTAGAAGGAAACCCTCTTTTATGAGGGAAATATATTATGGCTATGTATCATTGCAAATATTGTATTCTGAGAGAGGAGACTGTGAGAGAAAGAAGATGATGTTACAATGGGTGTGTCATAGGTTGTATCCCTTCATTTGTTGGATAATAATAAAGGAAGGTCCTGGCAATTTCTATGGTGGACGTAGACCACACTGTGTGAACCACGTATATATGTGTCTCTATTGTGTTTTGTGTCTTCTGTGTTTTATTTATGCATTTGTTTTATTTTATTGCTCCGTGATCCTATTTTTCTAACAACTGGTATCAGAGTGAAAGGTAACTCGCAGGAAAAGAGGGTTCTTGGTTCAAGTGGGAGCAATGGCGGAAGATGGAAAGTTTAGGGTCAAGAAATTTAATGGCCAAAACTACCAGTTATGGAAGATGCAGATGGAAGATTATTTATATCAGAAGGATCTATTCCTACCATTGGGTGAAATAGAAAAGAAGTCGACGACCATGAAGGATGAGGACTGTGAGGTTCTTGATAGAAAGGCACTAAGAATGATATGGTTGAGCCTGACAACGTCGGTGGATTTCAATATTTCGAAAGGAAAGAAAATGAAGGAGATGATGGATGCATTAGCCAAACAGTATGAAAAACCCTTGACATCCAATAAGGTATTTCTAATGAAGATATTATTTAATATGAATATGTCAGAAGGTGGGTCTATTGCATATCATTTAAATGAATTTAATATGGTTACTAGTCAACTAAGTTATGTAATAGTGGAATTTGATGATGAGTTTAGGGCTGTTGTAATCTTGTGCTCATTTCCAGAAATATGGAATCGCTTGGTCATGGATATAAGTAACTCTGTCTCTGGTTCAAACACTCTAAAATTTAATGATGTTTTTGGTGTTATCCTTAGCGAGGAAATGCGACGAAAAATCACATGTGAGGCATCAGGTAATGCGTGACGCAGGCGCGCCACCCAGGGCACGTCCTCTCACAGGACCTTCTCTTCTTACTCGGCCCGAAGAACTGAAAAGCTCTTCTAATTCCCTATTGCGAATTTTCCACACCCACAACAAATCTCCAACTGACCTCCCTTAACGATCGGGAAATCAACGCTGCCCTCTTTTCTTTGTGATCGGGGTTCTCGTTATCAGGATCTTGACACCAGTGATGTTCTGGTAACTTGGATCACTGATTCCCGATCTACGATGCGCTCCCTTGTTGCCTTAGCCCCAGCTGGCTAAGCCTTCAGTCCACGCGACCACTCTCTATAAGACCTCAGCCTTATATCCCTTCTGTCGGGGTTTCTGACTTCAAATTCCCGATGCTCCTCAAATTCTCATTAGCCCTCTAGGCTAAGCTCCTGGGTCCACGTGACCTCTCCTTATATGACCACAGTCATATCCCTCATCGGAGTTTCAGATTTTCCGGTGTCAAAATACAATTGTCCCCAGGACTTGCGATTCCCCAAATCCCGACGTGCCTTTTTCACGATAGCCCTCCTGGCTATAGGCCTTGGCCCATATGACCGTTAACCCGTGACCACGATATTATCCCTGTCGGGGCTACGGGATTTCAAATGTTGCAAACCACTTACCTGTGGGATTCCCAATTCTCCATCAGGCTGACAACTGGCTTCCACTACGACGCCTCCCTCCTTTTTGACGTGCTGACAACTGGTTGTATGGCTACACCTTCCTCCTCATCGGGGTTTCGTGGTTCGTGAAACCAAAGTGCATAAACACTTTGCCACCGGGATCCCTGATATCCCGATGGCCCCAAACACCGATGGATGACTTCTGGTTGGGACTTTCCCCGATGATGTCGATTTCTTCCACGCGTCCTTTCTGATGAACGGTCCCGATTTCTCCGGGGTTTCGGGACTTGTAATGTCTCAACTTCCTTGTCCTCAGGAACTCTGATTTCTCGACGTCAGATATCCCGACTCTCCTCGGATTCCTGACACCTTTCCTCCCGAACAGACGATTCATATTATGCCGAGGGTTTCACTATGAACTTTCCCAACCTTCTGTTCATGGAACTTCTGACTTCCCGAACTCCTGACGCCTTGATCTCCACCATGTGTCCAACTGTCAGACGGCTCTGATCTTCCCAGGACTTCGGGGTTTTAAATGTCGAAAAATATTCAACCACGGGATTTCCGATCCTTCAAATCCCGATGGTAACCCTCGTGCAACTTCTTTCAGATCCAACGGCTCACGACTCCTAGAGATTAAACTCCCAACATGACAATAACCTCTTTGCTTCTTTGGTAGATCCAACGGCTGATGGGTTTTTTCAATCTCCCCTGCAAAATCCTAACCTTCCACCTTCCTCTTGGATATATTCTATGAGTGAACCCATAATTTCTCTATGAAATACTGGTCCTTTTTGCACGTAACTTTGCAACACCTATTCAATCACTCTATGCACAGACTCTTTGTGCTTATTCTCGATGGATCTGGAAGCCTTATCCCTCCTGAGCTTTCCCACACTTTCAACCTCAAAGAGGTTCTTTGCACGCACTCCTTGCAACAGTTCTCAAATACTTCCAAGTGTTGAGTTCCTTTGACTCTGCGCACACCTGCAGCAATAGTCCTTCAATACTTCGCGCAGATTCACGGCTGAGACTTCACTTGGCCTGCGCACTCCTTGCACGGATCCTATAACCTAATTTCACTTCTGGGTGAATGAGAACAAGAGTTAAACTATCTGAGCCTTCTGTCAATGCACTCCTTGCGGACGAATTCAACTCCACTCCTTGCAGGAATCCTTGCTCAGATAGTGAAACAATTGAAACTCATTCCTTCTATTTTTTCAGATTTCAATCTCAACACATAAAATCATATACATAGCATAATAGCAAATGCATAACAGGAAGTAAATACTCATGAACATATCATTCAACACACATACACAGAGAACAAACACAACTCCATGAATTTGAATTTAAACTCTTCTATTAATCCAAATGACTGTACATGGGTGTTCTTCTACACAGTTCTCTGCTTCTCTTCTCTATGCTCTTGAGTCTTCTAATTCTTCCTGAATTATGTTACAATGCACAATGAGGGTGTCTATATCCGTTTTCCCTCCTTTCTTCTAAAATGTCTAATCTAGTATTCAATTCTACCTACTTACATTTATTACTATAAATGCCTCCATCTACTTCAGACGAGAGCGGGGCGCTCAAGGTCTAATTACATTATACCAAGGTGCCTTCATTAAATGATCTCATTTATGCTTGGCGCATCAACTTCAAGGGAGATTCAAAATTTTGGGTTGGCGTGTGCCCGGCTATCCTTTGTCTTCTGCGCTGGCTCGCTTGTCTCGGGAGATGCTCCTGCATCAATGCGTTAAACATGGAGAATAGAGGAAGACAAAAGGATAGAGGAAATGGCTCAGGGAACTGCAAGAATTATAGGAAGGGAAGATCCAAATCTAGACTTGGAAAGATAAAGTTATGTAATTAAGAAAAGAAAGGACATCTGAAGAAAGACTGCAGATCTCCAAAGAAACAAAGAGATGGATTGTATGAGAAAAATCAGGATGCAAATGTAACAGGTGATGTGTTACAAGATTCTTTGATTTTTTCCATATACAATCATTTTGAGTCTTGGTTAGTATATTTAGGGGCTTCATTTCATGCCACACCCCATAGGAAACATTTTCTAGATTGTGTTCAAGGTGATTTTGGACAGGCTCATTTGGGTGATGATGCACCATGAAAAATTGTTGGAATGGGAAAGGTAAAAATAAATCAAAGGAATGGAAACCAATTGTTGTTGAAATAGGTAAGACATGTTCCAGATCTAAGGAAAAATCTAATTTCAACAAGGCAGTTGACAAGTGAAGGTTGTATATCCATATTTACAGATAAGGTGTGGAAGGTCACCAAAGGATCATTTGTGAAAGCAAAAGAAGATAAGGTAGGTACATTGTATTTATGTACTGGTAATACTGAATCTTTTATCTCTTTAGATTCTACAAGAGTTGATACAACAATATGGCATCATAGGCTTGGACACATTAGTGACAAGGGAATACAGAAACTTCACAAAAGAAATATGTTGCCATATATTAAACAAATTGATGAGGATTTATGTGAGCATTGTGTTTATGGAAAACAAAAGAGAGTCTTATGTCTTAGAGTCAAAAAAGAAAAGAAGAGTGAAAGGTTAGAGCTTGTGCATACAGATGTATGGGGACCAACTCAGATATAATCTCTTGGTGGCTCTCATTATTATGTTATTTTTATTGATTAATAGAGAATTTCAATCCTTTTTAGCAACAAATTAACACATATTTCATTAAATTTGGAAATATTCAGTGGATCTAGAATTTTAGAATTTTATCTAGATTGAGTTTTTTCAAAAAAGGAATTAGAAAATCATTTAATCCATTACTTTAAATGTATATATTCACCACATTTAACATAACCAAATACACACAGTCACCATTTCCATAATTATCTATAACTCGATATGGAGAACAGGGTTAAGAGGTTGACGGTGGAACCCTAACACGCGACTGCAACATTCTGCTGTAGCCGCCTGATGTAAGCTCTGGTGTTCTGACCCTGTCTCCTCCTTTTTAGCTCCTCAGTTCAGACAGTCACGTGATCCCTGCTCCGCCAGCGATGAGCATGGAAGGGGGGGGGGAAACCCCCCTCATACAGCGATATCGCGGCCAACGATAGATCCAGAATCCGGGCAAAGCGGTCGGCCTTTGAGTCGCCGGCGCACCTCAGGGAACAGCTCTTTGCACACGGGAGTAGTACCAACAAAGAAATGGAAAGCGAGCCCAGTACATCAAACCCTCAATCATCCAAAAATTGGCTGCCAGGTAAGTGCATCCCCCAAATGGAAAAACCTCCTCTTTATCGCATTACCTCGAGCAGGGTGGGTGAACACACCCAATTCATGATGGACCATGCTCTAATAGGTAAATTCCTGGGCCTATGGCCGACTGAAAGAGACTTGTCCAGGTGGATCAAGGACTGGTGGAACCCCAAGGGCGACTATGAGGTCCAGCTCAGCTCAAAGGGGTTCTTCACAATTATCCTGTATAATCTTGAGGACAAGGATAGAATTTTTGATAACGGACCATACTTTTATAACTCGGCAGGCTTATTTCTACGATTCTGGACCGACAGATTCAACCCAGATCTAGAGGACTTTTCATGGGCACCGGTCTGGATCCGGTTATACTCGTTGCCCCAGGAATTTTGGCTGGAAGAAATACTGATGGGCATAGGGAACACAGTGGGACAATATGTAAAAGCCTCAGAGGCCACAAAGATAAGGAAATACACATCTTATGCGCGCATCGGTATTTATATGGACATTTCAAAACCGCTCCCAGGTTCTATCACTCTGGAATACCAGGATGATGACTGGAACCAAACCCTCGACTACGAGCATATACCTTTCCGATGCAGAAAATGCCATGAGCACGGCCATCTGTTTAGAGAC